>JAKYLM010000176.1:80000-102135 GCA_023634145.1 Thymallus thymallus | reverse complement strand
TAGAGGGGGGAGAGAGGAGAATAGAGGGGGGAGAGGGGAGAATAGAGGGGGGGGGGGAGAGGGGGGAGAGAGGAGAATAGAGGGGGGAGAGAGGAGAATAGAGAGGGGGGGGAGAGGGGGGATAGAGGAGAATAGAGGGGGGAGAGAGGAGAATAGAGGGGGGGGGAGGGGGGAGAGAGGAGAATAGAGGGGGGAGAGAGGAGAATAGAGGGGGGAGAGAGGAGAATAGAGGGGGGGGGAGGGGAGAATAGAGGGGGGAGAGAGGAGAATAGAGGGGGGAGAGAGGAGAATAGAGGGGGGAGAGAGGAGAATAGAGGGGGGGGGAGAGGGGGGAGAGGGGAGAATAGAGGGGGGAGAGAGGAGAATAGAGGGGGGAGAGAGGAGAATGGAGGGGGGAGAGAGGAGAATGGAGGGGGGAGAGAGGAGAATAGAGGGGGGAGAGGGGAGAATAGAGGGGGGGGGAGAGGGGGGAGAGAGGAGAATATAGGGGGGAGAGAGGAGAATAGAGGGGGGAGAGAGGAGAATAGAGGGGGGAGAGGGGAGAATAGAGAGGGGGGGAGAGGGGGGAGAGAGGAGATAGAGGGGGGAGAGAGGAGAATAGAGGGGGGGGGGAGGGGGGAGAGAGGAGAATAGGGGGAGAGAGGAGAATAGAGGGGGGGAGGGGGGAGAGAGGAGAATAGAGGGGGGAGAGAGGAGAATAGAGGGGGGAGAGAGGAGAATAGAGGGGGGGGGAGGGGAGAATAGAGGGGGGAGAGAGGAGAATAGAGGGGGGAGAGAGGAGAATAGAGGGGGGAGAGAGGAGAATAGAGGGGGGGGGGGAGGGGGGAGAGGGGAGAATAGAGGGGGGAGAGAGGAGAATAGAGGGGGGAGAGAGGAGAATGGAGGGGGGGAGAGAGGAGAATAGAGGGGGGAGAGAGGAGAATAGAGGGGGGAGAGAGGAGAATGGAGGGGGGGAGAGAGGAGAATAGAGGGGGTAGAGAGGAGAATGGAGGGGGTAGAGAGGAGAATAGAGGGGGGAGAGAGGAGAATAGAGGGGGGAGAGAGGAGAATAGAGGGGGGAGAGGGGAGAATAGAGGGGGGAGAGAGGAGAATAGAGGGGGGAGAGAGGAGAATAGAGGGGGGAGAGAGGAGAATAGAGGGGGGAGAGAGGAGAATAGAGGGGGGAGAGGGGAGAATAGAGGGGGGAGAGGGGAGAATAGAGGGGGGAGAGAGGAGAATAGAGGGGGGAGAGGGGAGAATAGAGGGGGGAGAGGGGAGAATAGAGGGGGGGGAGAGGGGGGAGAGAGGAGAATAGAGGGGGGAGAGAGGAGAATAGAGGGGGGGAGAGGGGGGGAGAGAGGGGGGGGAGAGGGGGGAGAGAGGAGAATAGAGGGGGGAGAGAGGAGAATAGAGGGGGGGGAGAGGGGGGAGAGAGGAGAATAGAGGGGGGGAGAGGGGGGAGAGAGGAGAATAGAGGGGGAGAGGAGAATAGAGGGGGGAGAGGAGAATAGAGGGGGGAGAGAGGGGGGAGAGAGGAGAATAGAGGGGAGAATAGAGGGGGGGAGGAGAATAGAGGGGGGGGAAGGATGGAGGATGTTTATGATACTTTTGTTTCACTTTATCAAATTCCATTTCATACGACTAGATAAGCATCACTCACCATGTCCAGTCTCCGCTTCAGGTGACTATAGACAGAGAAGAGCAGAATAACTTGAGAAACCTGACTAATTATCATCCTACTACAACCTCATATCGCATGGCAGGAAACTCAGTTCAGGCTTTGTTACCAATTCATCTCATGTACAGACAGACAAGTAAATTACAGACCAGAGGTAACATTGAACCTAAAGCCTGCAGGTGTAATGCTTTACAGCTTGTTATATGCATGTATGATATTTTATAGGAACATACCAGTGGGCTGGTGGCGTCCTCCTGTCCCATGGGATCCTGTAAAGGAATAAATAGGTTCAGGTTCATTTGACACTATATGGAGTCAAAGAGACAGTCATTTCAAACACAGACACACTGAGAGTGGGAGAGCTAGTTGTTAGGGCGGACTAGGGCCTGGTTGCTAGATCTAGGATGGTAAAGGTCGGAGGTGTATTCCCCACCAGGAGTCTCTCCTCCTTGGTCAGCCACTTGTTGTTAGGGTGGTTGCTAAGGTGGGTTGCTAGGTCTAGGGGGTAAAGGTCGGAGGTGTATTCCCCACCAGGAGTCTCTCCTCCTTGGTCAGCCACTTGTTGTCCTCCATCATCTGTTGTTTCTGTTGTCTCATCGTCTCGTGCATACGCTGTCTCTCCATCTGCCACAACCGCTGGGCGTCTTCCTTACTGGACGGCTCCACAATTAACTCACCCTCCTATTGGAAGAGACACACACATACACACACACATCCATATGTATAGACCTAGTAATACAGGGCCTTGCTTGTTGGGCTTATAGCAGTAATACAGGGCCTTGCTTGTTGGGCTTATAGCAGTAATACAGGGCCTTGCTTGTTGGGCTTATAGCAGTAACACAGGGCCTTGCTTGTTGGGCTTATAGCAGTAACACAGGGCCTTGCTTGTTGGGCTTATAGCAGTAACACAGGGCCTTGCTTGTTGGGCTTATAGCAGTAACACAGGGCCTTGCTTGTTGGGCTTATAGCAGTAACACAGGGCCTTGCTTGTTGGGCTTATAGCAGTAACACAGGGCCTTGCTTGTTGGGCTTATAGCAGTAACACAGGGCCTTGCTTGTTGGGCTCTTATACATGACTTGGATTGTCATCGAGACCGAACGTAGAAGGGGTCAATGAAAAGGAAGCTAGGTTGAAGATCCTGTATCAATGAAAACCAGATGCTTACGGTTTCTTTAAACCCTGCTGAGGGTGGAACTAGATAACTAGAGTCTAGAAGGAAGTAGACTAGAACTAGAGTCTAGAAGGAAGTAGACTAGAACTAGAGTCTAGAAGGAAGTAGACTAGAACTAGAGTCTAGAAGGAAGTAGACTAGAACTAGAGTCTAGAAGGAAGTAGACTAGAACTAGAGTCTAGAAGGAAGTAGACTAGAACTAGAGTCTAGAAGGAAGTAGACTAGAACTAGAGTCTAGAAGGAAGTAGACTAGAACTAGAGTCTAGAAGGAAGTAGACTAGAACTAGAGTCTAGAAGGAAGTAGACTAGAACTAGATAACTAGAGTCTAGAAGGAAGTAGACTAGAACTAGATAACTACAGTCTCACCCCCATGCTGCGTCGTCGTGGAGACGTCATGGGCACCATCAAGGTGTTGCTCCAAGATTCTACAGGAGTGGTGTATTTACAGGGAGTGACCAGGTCTGGAGAGCTGGCACACAGGCCCTCATTCAGCTGAATGTGCAGGCCGATACCGTTCCCAAAACGACCCCCAGGTTTCATCCTGGAGGGCTGGAGATGCAGGGAAAGAAACCATGACTGGCGCTGAGTAACTTATATGCTCATTCTAACAATGCTATGACAGAAGGACAATGAAATGATGCTGTGTGTGTGTGTGTGTGTGTGTGTGTGTGTGTCTCATCAAGAAGATAGAATACTACCTTAGGAGGAGGCTCGTTGAACTTGGTGTCGAAGAACTTGGTGGAGCGTTTTCTGTCCCCCTCTCTCTCTACCTCCTGCTCTTTCTCCATCTGATGGACGTCACTGTGAAAAGGAAAGGTCAGTATTGGCAGGCTATTTGTGGGTGGAATTGTTTTAATGTAGCACTTTAACCACCTTTAACACCATTCAAAACACATTTCAGAACATAGCCTGTAACATCTACTAGCTGTACCTGATCTTGACGACCAGCTCTGTGAAGGAGGGTCTCTCGTGGGGGTCGTAGGACCAGCAGCGTGTCATGAGGGAGTATAGGGCAGGGGGACAGTCGTCAGGTTTTGGCAGTCTGATGCCCTGCTCCAGCTGGCTGATGACGGCACGGTTCTCCAACCAGAAGAAAGGCTGCTGCCCTCGGCTCAGGATCTCCCACATACATACCGCTATGGAGGGGAGGGAGAGAGGAAGAGAGAGTGCAAGAGAAAGAGAGAGAGAGCTTCAAGTTCCAAGAGAAGCTGGTAAAATGATGAGCTCCTAATATCTAGTATTATATATCATATTTATTTAGAGGAAGAGTACATTTGAGAAAGTGAGTGAAAGATAAGAAGAACTAAGAAAATACATCAGAAAACAACTTTTAACCTGATAACTCAACTGGATAGCTAACAAGCTAACAGTTCTTTACACGTTGCTAGGGAGTTGCTAAGACAATTTCTAGCTACTGGCTACCTGCTGTTAGCTAAAAGAAAACCTAGCTAACAAATAAAAAGGACAGAAAAAACTAGTACCTAAACTTACACAAGCAAGAGAAAACGAGAAAGGTAGGCGGCTTTGTTTCCATTCCAAAACGCCTAGCTACAACTAGCCAAGTGCAAACCAGCTGTAACATCTACTGTAACCAGCTGTAATCAACTAAGATGGATACATTTACAAGCCCCAAGCTCAGCAAACTTGCAATCCAACATGCAGAAGGTATTGCAGTCCAATATGCAGAAGGTATTGCAGTCCAATATGCAGAAGGTATTGCAGTCCAATATGCAGAAGGTATTGCAGTCCAACATGCAGAAGGTATTGCAGTCCAACATGCAGAAGGTATTGCAGTCCAACATGCAGAAGGTATTGCAGTCCAACATGCAGAAGGTATTGCAGTCCAACATGCAGAAGGTATTGCAGTCCAACATGCAGAAGGTATTGCAGTCCAACATGGCCTCCACAAGTCTGGTTCATTCTTGGGAACAATTTCCAAACGCCTGAAGGTACCACGTTCATCTGTACAAACAATAGTACGCAAGTATAAACACCATGGGACCACGCAGCCGTCATACCGCTCAGGAAGGAGATGCATTCTGTCTCCTAGAGATGAACGTACTTTGGTGCGAAACGTGCAAATCAATCCCAGAACAACAGCAAAGGACCTTGTGAAGATGCTGGAGGAAACAGGTACAAAAGTATCTATATCCACAGTAAAACGAGTCCTATATCGACATAACCTGAAAAGCCGCTCAGCAAGGAAGAAGCCACTGCTCCAAAGCCGCCATAAAAAAGACAGACTACAGTTTGCAACTGCACATGGGGACAAAGATCGTACTTTTTGGAGAAATGTCCTCTGGGTTGATGAAACAAAAATAGAACTGTTTGGCCATAATGACCATCGTTATGTTTGGAGGAAAAAGTGGGAGGCTTGCAAGCCGAAGAACACCATCCCAACCGTGAAGCATGGGGGTGGCAGCATCATGTTGTGGGGGTGCTTTGCTGCAGGAGGGACTGGTGCACTTCACAAAATAGATGGCATCGTGAGGAAGGAAAAATATGTGGATATATTGAAGCAACATCTCAAGACATCAGTCAGGAAGTTCAAGCTTGGTCGCAAATGGGTCTTCCAAATGGACAATGACCCCAAGCATACTTCCAAAGTTGTGCTAAAATGGCTTAAGGACAACAAAGTCAAGGTATTGAGTGGCCGTCACAAAGCCCTGACCTCAATCCTATAGAAGATTTGTGGGCAGAACTGAAAAGGTGTGTGTGAGCAAGGAGGCCTACAAACCTGACTCAGTTACACCAGTTCTGTCAGGAGGAATGGGCCAAAATTCACCCAACTTATTGTGGGAAGCTTGTGGAAGGCTACCCGAAACATTTGACCCAAGTTAAACAATTTAAAGGCAATGCTACCAAATTCTAATTGAGTGTATGTAAACTTCTGACCCACTGGGAATGTGATGAAAGAAATAAAAGCTTAAATACATAATTCTCTCTACTATTATTCTGACATTTCACATTCTTAAAATAAAGTGGTGATCCTAACTGACCTAAGACAGGGATTTCTTATTAGGATTAAATGTTAGGAATTGTGAAAAACTGAGTTTAAATGTATTTGGCTAAGGTGTATGTAAACTTCCGACTGTATATAATAACTGAACAGTAATGATCCAAGGCTCTGAGTCTAGAGCTGTTTGAAGAAGAGTTCGACATGATAATAACTCTAGTGGATGATGAACTAAAAAACGGACATGTCTCCACTAACTCCCAAAACCTGGGCTTCAAAACAGGAGGCCCACAGTGCATCACTCCCTCCCTCACCTGTAGCAGCTGTTTGCACACCAGAAACACTATCGGTGAAACTAATCCACAACTGCCTCTCTCCACTTGAAGTGGAGATTACGGCATTCAGGGAGAGCAAACAACAAGAACGTGACACTGTCCAGACGCTGATGGAAGAGTTGAGGCTTCTCCAGGAGGAAAGCACATGCCACAGTCCAACTATGGCCTCCAAGAGGAGCTGACAGAGAGGGACATGATGTAGCTTCTGACCACGACACCAACAGAGATACCCCTGAGCCCAGTGCAGCCTTCACCCCATTAGCCTGGTGGAAGCCCAGATACCCCTGAGCCCAGTGCAGCCTTCACCCCATTAGCCTGGTGGAAGCCCAGATACCCCTGAGCCCAGTTCAGCCTTCACCCCATTAGCCTGGTGGAAGCCAGGCTAATAAAATGTATTTACTTGAACAACACATGCCGTATTACATGGAACAATAAAATAACAGAGCTTTTTTGCACCGTTTTTTTGGAATACAGCATCGACTGGGCTATCAACATCAGTTTTCATAAAAGCAAAGTTTAGATTTTCCAGAAAAAGGCCAGGAATCAGAGCAGCAGACACTCCTTCAAATGAGGAAACACCATGGTTGAACATGTCTGATGGTACAACTACCTGGGACTAACAACAACCAGTGCCTCTGGTGGATTTGGTCTGGCAGTGAATGCACTAAAAGAAAAAGCCCTCAAAGCATTTTACTCCGTAAAAATACAATTCTCAAAAATAAATATCCCTATCCAAATCTGGTGCTAAATATTCAAGAGTGATTTGACCAGTAGCACTATATGGAAGAGAGGTTTAGGGACCAACTTGTAATTACAAGTATTGGGATCTGTTAACACTAAAATCAAAATAAACAAAATCAAAAGAGAATATCTCTACTCTGTCAGAGAGACAAAACAGAGCTAGATCCTGACCAAACACAGGCTCAGAGACCACCGGGGGGAGGGGGAGAGAAATACTGTATATACAGTATATACACGTATACACACATGCACCCAGGCACACACACAGAAATACTGCAAATACAAAGGATGCCCCAAAACCTTTCTACAGACTTACCAAACATCCAGACATCACTAGCCGTTGTGAAGCGTCTGAAGTTAATGGATTCTGGAGCCATCCATTTGATAGGTAATCGGGTCACTGAGGCTGTGGAAGTGATGCAGAAAGACAGCAGTCATTTTCTGTATATACACGTATTTTTAAATCAGTGTGGGACCAGTATTTAAGAGCACACAGACAGACCACCAACCACTCCATGGGAGAATCTCAATTACATTTCCTTGATTCCTTGCATCCTCTCGCCTCCTTCTCAAAACCCATTGGATGAGAAGGTCAGAAGTCCTGCCCATCTGGCTTTCTCATCCAATGGGTTTTAAAAATGAGGCATGGTGAGATGACGTGAGGAATCAAGGAAATGACATTGAGATTCTCCCCATACCTTTGTAATACTCTTCTTCCTCAACATATCTGGACAGGCCAAAGTCTCCCAGCCTAACACAGTCTGCTGTGGCCACCAGCACATTCCTCACCGCTATGTCTCTGGTTTGGACACAATAAACAGGTTAGTTGAAACAAGCAGGCACTACCTGAAGTCGTCCAATAAGAACACAGGTTTTCTTTTTCTGTTGCAAGATGATTTGCTACGGTGTGCTCTAATGAACACGACCCTGTTCTCTGGTTTAGAGGAATATGGGTGCCCTACCTGTGCTCTTGTCGTGATGTGTGTTTGGTCCTATATTTATATTTTATTTATTTTTATTTTTAATCCCAGCCCCCGTCCCCGCAGGAGGCCTTATGCCTCTTGGTAGGCGGTCATTGTAAATAAGAATAAGTTCTTAGTTAAATAAAGGTTAAATAAATATAAACAACATTATGGGTTAGGGGGCAGCAGTATTGCTTTACAGCATGGATATCTACACTGAGTGTACAAAACATTATGGACACCTGTTATTTCCATGACATAGACTGACCAGGTGAATCCAGGTGAAAGCTATGTTCCCTTATTGATGTCACCTGTTAAATCCACTTCAATCAGTGTAGATAAAGGGGAGGAGACAGGTTAAAGAAGGATTTTTAGCCTTGAGACAGTTGAGACATGGATTGTGTATGTGTGCCATTCAGGGGGTGAATGGACAAGACAAAAGACCTACAGTAAGTGCCTTTGAACAGGGTATGGTAGTAGGTGTCCGTAGAGCTCCGAGACAGGATTGTATCGAGGTACAGATCTGGGGAAGGGTACCAAACCATTTCTACAGCATTGAAGGTCCCCAAGAACACAGTGGCCTCCATCAGTCTGAAATAGAAGAAGTTTGGAACCACCAAAACTCTTTCTAGAGCTGGCCGCCCGGCCAAACTGTGCAATCGGGGGAGAAGGGTCTTGGTCACTCTGACAGAGCTCCAGAGTTCCTTTGTGGAGATGGGAGTACCTTCCAGAAGGACAACCATCTCTGCAGCACTCCACCAATCAGGCCTTTATGGAGTGGCCAGATGGAAGCCACTCCTCAGTAAAACGCTTGGAGTTTGCCAAAAGGCATCTAAAGGACTCTCAGACCATGAGAAACAAGATTCTCTGTTCAGATGAAACCAAGGTTGAATTCTTTGGCCTGAATGCCAAGTGTCACGTCTGAATGAAACCTGGCACCATCCCTATGATGAAGCATGGTGGTGGCATCAACTTATCTCACTCTTTTTTACAGTTCTACAGGAATATTAAAATATATGTTAAATATGTTATATAAAAGTGTTATTTTTATTGTAATTGTAACAATTATGGGATCGTGCCATGTGTGATAACTGCCTGGAGAGGGACCTCCTATATGTGCACGCGGGCATAATCATAGAATTACATATATAATTGGAACCTATTTCTTCCAATTCCAAAAAATAAGTGGTAAGCCTAACTGTTTGACAAACACAATTATGCTATCCATAGATGTCGGTATAGCCAATACTCCAATACTGTCGCATGCACTGATTAAATACCTCCGTGTCTGGGAAGGGCTTGGTGTGTTTGGTTAAAACCAGGGTCACATACCCTTTGTTAAAGAAAAGGGTAAAAATAATATCTATTGTTTGCTTTATATTTTGAAATAAATACATAAAACGTATCCAGATTATATCAAGTGTTCTATAACAATGCTTAACTCTGTGATGCCTCATAGTAGAAACAGGCTCTAAAATGGCCGATGCATATGGCGATATACTGATTCATCTCTGACATTCTGAAGCTGAACTGCAGCCTAAAATATTCGAGGAGATACAAATAAATGGACTTTGCTATTCTGTCCCTGTTAATTGAGCTTTTCTCTGAAAAGAGAAGATGTTTGGTTAAACCCAGGCAGCTTTTAGGGAAGCCCTTCTGGTGTTGGGTTATACTACAGACGAGTAGAGCATCTGTCTGGGTGGAAAGGTAACTTTTGAAAGTGCCATGCTTAGATTCATGAAGATGCCTAAGATGTAATTATTTGCAAACAGCGTTGCAAACAAGACACTCTGGTTTAACATTGATAAATATGGTGGTGGGGGGGCAGAAAATCGGCAGAGAAGAATGGGAGAAACTCCCCAAATACAGGTGTGCCAAGTTTTGTAGAGTAATACCCGAGAAGACTTGAGGCTGTAATCTGAGTAAGTACTGAGTAAAGGGTCTGAATACTTATGTTTTTTTACACATTTGCA
Organism: Thymallus thymallus; assembly: GCA_023634145.1. Lineage (NCBI taxonomy): Eukaryota > Metazoa > Chordata > Actinopteri > Salmoniformes > Salmonidae > Thymallus > Thymallus thymallus. Next base: position 92,338 of record JAKYLM010000176.1, on the reverse strand, counting down.
AAAATGTCTAACAATCTGGTTTTGCTTTGTCATTATGGGGTATTGTGTGTAGATTGATGAGGGAAAAAAAAAGATTTAATACATTTTAGAATAAGGCTGTGTTAATGATGATAATCTGTAATTTGTCTCACCACTATGGTCTATTTATTGTCCTACCTCTTAACCTTACTGCATTTTGCACTACATTTTGCACTCTGTATATAGACTTTCCATTGTGTTTTTGACCATGTTTGTTTACTGTGTAACTCTGTGTTGTTTTTGTCGCACTGCTTTGCTTTGTCTTGGCCAGGTCGCAGTTGCAAATGAGAACTTGTTCTCAACTGACCTACCTGGTTAAATAAAGGTGAAATAAAAAAATAAAAATAAAAATATGTAACTACAGTAGCAAAATGTGGAAAAAGTCAAGGGGTCTGAATACTTTCCGAATGCACTGTAGATAGTGCAGCCAATATCAGGCCAGGGTGACGGCTAAAGCACATGTACTGTAGTAATTTTCACAGAAAATTAAAAACTACCGCATTAACATGTACATAAAAAAACAAAATCAAAAAATATATATTTAGATAAAAACGGAATGATTCTGAACACTCTCCCAACTCCCAACTTCGGCAGACAAGTTTCAAATTCTCGTTGAAGTTTCTAGCCACAAGCATGAACTAGCTAGCTGAGATGACTGACTGAACTGACTGAACTGAATCAGCTCATCCCCACTCAACTCTTGCTGTGTGACATACTGTATGTCATCAGACTCTCCCTACCTGTGCACCATGTTAATTCCCTCCAGGTAGACCAGAGCTTTACAGATCTGCAGGCTGAAGAGGACCAGCGTTATGTTGGTCAGCTTGTGCTGGTTCTCTACTAGGTAGTTGCCCAGCTGGAAGACAGATGGAACAGAATGATAGTGCAGGAGAAGCTGGTAGAGAAGCACCTGGAGGGTCACTGGTTTGAATCCCAGGTCTGACAGGATAAATTGCTTTAAGTCGAGTGTATCCAAGTTCATTTTGATAAAATCATGCTGTCTCACTTAGCCATACTGGTAGAGCTCCATGACGATTCACACATCATGGCTAACAACATAACATTATGGCTAACAACATAACATTATGGCTAACAACATAGTATTATGGCTAACAACATAGCATTATGGCTAACAACATAGCGTCATGGCTAACAACATAGCGTCATGGCTAACAACATAGCATCATGTCTAATAACAGTGTCATGGCTAACAACATAGCATTATGGCTAACAACATAGCGTCATGGCTAACTACATAGCATCATGTCTAATAACAGTGTCATGGCTAACAACATAGCATTATGGCTAACAACATAGCGTCATGGCTAACTACATAGCATCATGTCTAATAACAGTGTCATGGCTAACAACATAGCATTATGGCTAACAACATAGCGTCATGGCTAACTACATAGCATCATGTCTAATAACAGTGTCATGGCTAACAACATAGCATTATGGCTAACAACATAGCGTCATGGCTAACTACATAGCATCATGTCTAATAACAGTGTCATGGCTAACAACATAGCATTATGGCTAACAACATAGCGTCATGGCTAAATACATAGCATCATGTCTAATAACAGTGTCATGGCTAACAACATAGCATTATGGCTAACAACATAGCGTCATGGCTAAATACATAGCATCATGTCTAATAACAGTGTCATGGCTAACAACATAGCATTATGGCTAACAACATAGCGTCATGGCTAAATACATAGCATCATGTCTAATAACAGTGTCATGGCTAACAACATAGCATTATGGCTAACAACATAGCGTCATGGCTAACAACATAGCGTCATGGCTAACTACATAGCATCATGTCTAATAAGTGTCATGGCTAACAACATAGCATTATGGCTAACAACATAGCATTATGGCTAACAACATAGCATTATGGCTGTGGTTCTCACCTCTCCATACTGGTATAGCTCCATGACGATCCACACTGGGTCTTCCTCTATGATACCGATCAGACTGACGATGTGGGGGTGGTTCAGGTTCTTCATGATCACTGGAGAATGGACAGGTTTAACAATTCAACTTTTCCTTACATTTTCATATGAAGGCTACATTATGAGAGGGATGAATACTTATACCACAGCATCATTGAATACTTGTTTCTGATTGTTTAGAAAGGCACTATAGAATGTACATTAAAACCAGATAACTGGACAGTTGGAAAAGATGTTGGGACACCTTGCAATCATTGGGCAATATGCGCCTACATTTTTGCTTGCTACAAAGTTACAGAAAGCTAAACCAACAACCACACAAACCGAAATTGGATACATTGTAAACGCAGGTCCAACGAGGAAAAGCTTAGCTAGCATTGATTTGTTTTTGCAGATAAATATTTTTTGGGACCATCTCTAACGTGGTGAGAGATGAACATTAATTTCTACTGTCCTTCTATGTTGCAGTCATGATGCAAGTGGCGCTATGCTGTCAAATCCTCCCACATGTTTCTAGTTTGACCAGCTGCTTTCAGCAACTAGTATTTTTGAATTTGCTTGTCATATTGACAGGTTTGCTAGCAACAAACTATTTAGCTAGCTTCTAGCCTTGTGTTTGATATGCAATGTGATCTCCTCGTAATGAACAGTGTGTAGTGTCCTGAAGAGAAGAGAAACATTTCTAGCTATGTCAGGCAAAACCGGGCATCATCAGCTCGTTGTTATGGATGTATCCAAATGAATGTCAATAGAAAACATCTTAAACAAATGCCAATGCAGCTACTTTGCTGTTATTCTGGCTGCAGAGGTCGTGACTGTGTTAGCCGTAGCTAGTTGGCCACCTAACAAGCAAGGGACAAGAACATAGTTGTTGCATCTTTAGATCTCCCTTCTTTCTACATTTCTATATGTGTTTTTTTGGACACATATTTAACACATATTTAATTTGTATGGGTTACCTTCAGACTAGTCTCGTGACACTGTGCGGGTCGTAGAGCAAAACAAAGAGTCTCATCTTTCCATATTATTTTCTAGGCCAAACCATTCAGATGCTACAGACGTTTCCGTGAGAAGATTTTCAGGGTGTCTCATGGTCTGACAAACACCGCTATAGCTCGGCCACCTTCCACTGCAGATGGGGAAGGCCGACATAGGCGAATGCGGTGGATTGAGACGCATCCCATACATGCAAAAGAAATCTTAAATCTTAAACTGACCGATTTTTAAAAAAGTATGTTACTTAGATTGACACACAGGTGCGTCAATAGACTATTTTAAACCACACCAGGAGACAACTTTTGAGGTCTGCGAAAAATTTAAGAAATTTAGATTTTTGAGTGTAGTTCCCCTTTAATTCAAGTGGCAGGGACGTAGCACTGTTGTTTGGTTAGCTGTGTTTCTGTAGCACATGAGATGGAGTTTGCCACTGGATTGATGCAAATAAATAATAATCATGAAATCATTCTACCAGATAGGCATAGGCTACTTTGTAGCTAGTTATCATTAGCATCACTAGGATTTTCCTGTTCCTTAATTGTTTTACTTCATATTAGGAGGCTTGTCTTACCTTGCTTTAAAGTATAGCCAATTATTTTATAAAGACTTTGTTGTTGCCTCTTTAGATCTCGCCTCTTTCTACATTTCTAACTAATATTTCCATCTCTGTCCATGAAACCACTTGCATGTCCGGTGCACATTTTACAACAGTGTTTTCCCTGTTTTCCACAAATTGCATTTTGGAACATTTGCACGTAGGCCACAATGTGATTTTGATCAATATTTTTAGCTAAACATTCTGATCTGTTCCATCAGCCTTATTAATTGATACGGCGTATACTTCCACTACACTACGTACTACACCCCCCCACTGCCACTGAAAAACAAGTGGATGTACTAGTATTTGCTCTGTACCTGCTTCACTCATAAACTTCTCCATGATGTCAGGTGAACAGTCTTTACACGTCTTCACCGCCACGCTTAGCCTCTCCCCATTCTTGTTCACAAACACAGAGAAAGTGAGATCAATAGTATGTTTACTTAGGCACATTTGAGGTGTTAGAATTGACTGTGTGAGTAGCGTGTCAGGAGATAGACTTGCCAATTTCTTGTACATTCCTTCATAGACCTCCCCGAAAAACCCCTCGCCAAGGATCCGTCCCAGAACAATGTCATCTCTGTCGATTCCATACTTCACCACTAGAACCAAGTATACAACAACAACATGAGTAGCTGTCATGGAACTTAGAACATACAGTAGATCATAGAACACAGAAAACAGAAGGCAAAAGTCTACATCAATATCCTTAAGATAGATGACTAGAAATGTCTTCCAGTTTGATAAAGGAGAACTACTTACCAGACTTCGGTCGTTCATCAATCTCAGCGTAGATTTCAGATCCTGAACGATGGGATATTTGATGTCAGTTTTGTGGTCAAAACAGATGGGTCAACTTGAGACAGAGCCCCGCCCCTACAATACTAGTTTCAAACAATTCAACAGCAGCCACTGCACTGATTTGAACAATGATTAATAATTACAAATGAATCCTACTATTTTGTCAAACAAAGATGAAAGCAGTCTTGGTAGACGATAACTCACCCATGCTATATCTGAAGGAGCCTGGGTTTTCCGTTTGACTACAGAGTGGGAGGAGAGACAGCCAATGGAGGACAGGATCATCAATGCACCAGGCACACTGTTACAATATCACATCTATCTGACAGCCTCACTTTTCACTTTAGCTCATATCCAATGTTCCAACAAGTACCCTTGAATGTATACAGTTCAGTTTCAGCATAGTGACTTGTTATAGGAATGACACAAAAGGCCAAATATTAAGCTTTGTTCAATCCACTCACTTTGTGGGAAGGTCTGGAAGGGAACTTCGTAGATAGGCATCTATAGGTCATGGCAGAAACATGGTGTTACTTCACATTGGTTCAATAGACTTACGAGAGGTGAGGTAACCAAGTTAGACCATTGTGATGCACTCTGGGTATCCCCCTCAGTGTTCCCCCTACCATTATATACACAGGACAGACTTCCTGATCCCACTAACCTTTATTTGGTCTGATGATGAACGACTCGTCAGTGGCGTGCTCCAAGCGACAGTAACCGTCAATAAGGTCCACCATGTTCTCTGCCATCGCAAACTTAGTCACGTTGATAGACAGAGGCTGACGAAGAAGATACAAACCATTCAATTACTACAATTACAAATACAATCACATTACAAACACTATATAGCATTATAATGTCATAGACTGATAGGCTTTCAGGGCTAAATATTTACTTAAGATGCAGGCATTTAACTCGACGATCACATGAATACAAATGTTGTGTGATTCATGTTTTTTATACACACACAGATCTCAAGGTAGGATTCAGGGCCTGTAGGAATTCTGATCTAAGATCAGGTTCCCGCCTGTCCAAATAACTGTATTTATTACGATCTAAAGGCAATACTGATCCTAGATCAGCAACCCTACTCTGAGACTATTAATGAATATAGGTCCAGGCCTCACTGTGTCCTGATTAAGCAGTGCTAATAAAGTTTTGCTCTATATCTATTTGAATGCGTACCTGTCTGGCTCCGTCTATGTCAAGGTTGAGGAGGGCTTTGTTGTCACTCTGACATAAACACTTGATGCTCTTGATCTGTTTGAAGTTTGCTAGACAGACGGGCTAGGGATAAGAGAGAAACAATTAGCTGGTGAAGGGTGAAGTTGCCCAGTAGCCGCTGGTCTTGGGTCAGTTTAAAATGTCCCCCGCTAATGGTTAGGGTTAGGATCGGGGGGAGGGGAAGCTGATCCTAGATCTGTACCTAAGGGGAACTTCACCCCGGAGATAGAGATAGAGAGACAGCCTCTATGAGGAATGTTCCTTTGCTTGTTTTTTGTAGAAGGCTGAAAATACCCTCCTAATATTTAGGCTATGACATCATAGCATCTTTATTGTGTGTTGGTGTATATTTATTGTTATTTTAATTTGATGTCCATGTTTCCCACACAGATCTGCGATCCGATTGGTTCAATACTTATTGTGGATGTACTGTGTGAGGCATGTTGTCGTAACATTCTCCTAAACGCACTGAAGAAGGGATCATACTGTGTTTATTCAACAGAGTACTGTACTATTTTGGTTCTTTGGATTATAGAGGAGGATTATAGAGGAGGATTATAGAGGAGGGTGTTATAGGATGATTATATAGGAGGATTATATAGGAGGATTATATAGGAGGATTATATAGGAGGATTATAGAGGAGGATTATATAGGATGATTATAGAGGAGGATTATATAGGAGGATTATATAGGAGGATTATATAGGAGGATTATATAGGAGGATTATAGAGGAGGATTATAGAGGAGGATTATATAGGAGGATTATAGAGGAGGATTATAGAGGAGGATTATAGAGGAGGATTATATAGGAGGATTATATAAGGGGGTGTTATAGGATGATTATATAAGGGGGTGTTATAGGATGATTATATAAGGGGGTGTTATAGGATGATTATATAAGGGGGTGTTATAGGATGATTATATAAGGGGGTGTTATAGGATGATTATATAAGGGGGTGTTATAGGATGATTATATAAGGGGGTGTTATAGGATGATTATATAGGGGGGTGTTATAGGATGATTATATAAGGGGGTGTTATAGGATGATTATATAAGGGGGTGTTATAGGATGATTATATAAGGGGGTGTTATAGGATGATTATATAGGGGGGTGTTATAGGATGATTATATAAGGGGGTGTTATAGGATGATTATATAAGGGGGTGTTATAGGATGATTATATAAGGGGGTGTTATAGGATGATTATATAAGGGGGTGTTATAGGATGATTATATAGGGGGGTGTTATAGGATGATTATATAGGGGGGTGTTATAGGATGATTATATAAGGGGGTGTTATAGGATGATTATATAAGGGGGTGTTATAGGATGATTATATAGGGGGGTGATATACTGAGGAGGGTACTGGTGGTAGCATCATGCTGTGGGGATGTTTTTCAGCGGCAGGAACTGGGAGACTAGTCAGGACCGAGGTAAAGATAAACGGAGCAAAGTACAGAGAGATCCTTCATGAAAACCTGCTCCAGAGCTCTCAGGACCCCAGACTGGGGTGAAGGTTCACCTTCCAACAGTACAATGACCCTAAGTACAAGTGTGGCTTCGGGACAAGTCTCTGAATGTCCTTGAGTGGCCCAGCCAGAGCCCGGACTTGAACCCAATCGAACATCTCTGGAAAGACCTGAATATAGCTGTGCAGCGACGCTCGCCATCCAACCTGACAGAGCTTGAGAGCATCTGCAGAGAGCAATGGGAGAAACTCCCCAAATACAGGTGTGCCAAGCTTGTAGCGTCATACCCAAGAAGACTCAAGGCTGTAATCACTGCCAAAGGTGCTTCAACAAAGTACTGAGTAAAGGGTCTGAATACTTATGTAAATGTGATATTTCCGTTTTAAATGTTCAATACATTTATGGGGTATTGTGTGTAGATTGATGAGGGAAAAAAACAATTTAATCAATTTTAGAATGAGAATGTAATGTAAAAAATTTGGAAAAAGTCAAGGGGTCTGAATACTTTCCGAATGCACTATACAGTTAACACCCTGCTTACCGCTGAGTCTTTCTGGGTGCGTTGGCGAATGCCCCTGGCTCCAATCACCAGCTCTACTGACAGACTCCAGCCTTGCTGTGGACAAACAGTGGGGTTGCAAGTTAAGTTTAATTTCTTGACAAACTTCAGACTTATACAATGTCTGTCAAGTGAGCCGGGAAAAAAGGAAAGCCCAGCGCACGTCTAACTATAGATTCTTGTAGTGATTGAGGTCAGGTGTTTGCAGTGCATTTGAGGTCAGGTGTTTGCAGTGCATTTGAGGTCAGGTGTTTGCAGTGCATTTTAGGTCAGGTGTTTGCAGTGCATTTGAGGTCAGGTGGTAGTTTTCTGTATTATCTAATGAGGAGACACAAACTAATCACACAAGTCAAAGTTATTTTTAAACTAAATGTTTATTTACTTATCAGTAAATGAAGCATGTCAAACCAGAGAGCAAGTCAATGATGTGAGTGCTTTGCAATAATGATCATTATGGCGGGTCAACGCAACACTTTCTGTTGGGTTGAGCGTCATGACACAAACCTTTTATAACAAAGACACAACCCTTGAATGTTCATGACAAACAACAGATGTATGGAATGGGTCACAAGGTTAAGCTTGATACATGAGGACAGGAATATCCCACTGCCAGATAACGTTTTCCAGAGACTGTACAGAGTTCCACCCAAGGGCGAGACTCACCCTTCACCCCTGGTACCTCGTCTAACTCATTCTATCCGATCAATCGTCAGCTCCAGATACCCCTGTCTCAAGTCGAACCCTTCCCTTTGTAAAGACGTAGCCTTAGTAGACAGGAATGCACTTACTCTTCCCAGGATCAGTGCAACATCAGAGATGTCATACAATGGTTCTAGTCTCAACCCCACATATCCTATCTCAGACCTGATCTCCCCAAGGCCGAAGGAGGGAGTAACTAGCACCCAAACACTGTGGAGACACTTAATTAACCCCTCCCTTCACATGGTTGGCCATAAGCCTATTCACACAGAGCAGGGACATGTAATATACAAGCTTGAGTCTAAAAGTCTAATAACAAAAGGTCACAGTCAATCATATTGTCAGGCTCTGGCCATAGAGAAGCCTATTTGCTTCTCTATGTAGCTATGGTCAGAGTCTGACAGTTTCTATTTCTTTCTGTTTCTGTGTGGGTTTTGGGTTGGATCCCTAATTAGAGGCAGCTGCACCGCATTGTCTCTAATTAGGGATCCTATATGTGTCTGTATGTCCTACACCTTTGTGTGGGTCGTTATATTCCTCCAGTCACGGGTGAAGTAGTGTGTTTCAGTTTTGTTATACATCGTGTGTGTTTTTGTTCAGTGGTTCATCATTTTGTTTATTAATACATAGTATTTATGCTTAAGTACATAGTATAATAAAAATGTCGAGCCACTCTCCCTGCGCTGCGTTTTGGTCTCTCCATACCCAAGTTTGTGACACATATAAGCATATTATGCAGATAAGACATCTTACAAATATTTTATTTATTTATATCAACGTGCAATAATTGTATCATTTTTTTCACCTAACACTCTGTAACAATGTATAGTGTACATAATCAGTCATTCACTCTTACTATGCAATGTCTTTTTATAGCTTTTTGCACTCCAGACTTCTTGTATTTCTATACTTTTTCATACTGCCGCTCTATGTATCGTGTATCTGTCTTTTGTGTATTTCGTTCTGGCATTTTGCACCTGTCCTGTGTTTTTCGTAGCTGCTTGAAAAAGTAATTTCCCCTCAGGGATCAATAAAGTACCTATCTATCCATCTCTATCTTACCAATGTAATTATGATTTTCCCCAAACAGAGGTCAGGTGTTTGCAGTGCATTTGAAGTCAGGTGTTTGCAGTGTATCCTCATTGTCTGTAAAGCCTGCAGCAACACTCACCACCAGTTCACAAGGGTAGACCTCTTCGCCAATGCTGATGATGTCTGTGAGTGTCTGGAAGAAGCGAACCATACACTCCTCCTCCTTCAGAGTAGCATACTGCTGGAACGTCTGCTGGATCAGCTTCCGAAGGGGACGAGACTGGGACAGACCACAATAACATACTATGATGTCACAAATATAATTTTGAGGAGGGTAAACAGCACTGCTATCATAGAAATTATTAGAAAGTATCCTTGTTGACATAATAGTGAAGCAGGCTCATTGACAACTTAATTAAATTTGAATACCAATAATGTTGGTATTTTTTTAACCCCTAATTTCAATCTTGTCTCATGGCTGCGACTCCACAACGACCTCCGAAACATGACCCTCCAAACTGCACTTCTTAACACCCGCCCGCTTAACCCAGAAGCCAGCCTCACCAATGTGTCGGAAGAAAACACTGTTCAACTGACGACCGAGGTCAGCCCGCCACAAGGAGTCACTAGAGCACGATGAGCCAAGTAAAGCCCCCCTGGCCAAACCCTCCCTTAACCCAACTCCCGATCACAGCCGGGATTGAACTCGGGTCTGTAGTGATGCCTCTAGTACTGTGAGGCAGTGCCTTAGACCGCTGCGCCACTCGAGAGACCCTCCAATAATATTTTAAACGATCATGTGGATATCAAAATGTATAAATGTACCTTCATGCTTTCAATGAGCTCCTGTGGGAAGAACAGGTTCAGTTCCTTCCTTCATTGGAGAGACCAGTTAGAATCAAACAAACCAATGTGATTAAAAAGTTATAGAACTGAACGTTAGTGGAAAAATTATGTCAAATGTGAATACTTACTCTAGCAATTCAAAGTTGGACTTTTTCTCCAGACCTTTAGCGTTCATGTCTTTATAAAACCTCCTAAGGTGAAGCAGAGAGACAGTACAACATGACAATAGTAATTAAGCTCTTTGGACAAACCCACTGTGATGTTGATGATGTCTACACATTGACAATACAATATAAAAAGGAAACCCCAACCTCACCTGATCTCCAGACAGCCCAGTTGCAGAGCCATCCCCTCACTGACTTTACTTGCATGGTACTGCATGTAGTCACTACGCACCTGGCACAGGTAATACAGAGAGAACACGTTAAATCTTAGCTGTATGTAGTCAATACGCATCTACAGTATCCACATCAGTGAGTTATCTTTGATGATGAAGTTATGGAAAGTATACAGTTGAAGTCGGAAGTTTACATACACCTCAGCCAAATACATTTAAACTCAGTTTTTCACAATTCCTGACATTTAATCGTAGTACAAATTCCCTGTCTTAGATCAGTTAGGATCACCAATTTATTTTAAGAATTTGAAATGTCAAAATAACAGTAGAGTGATTTATTTAAGCTTTTATTTCTTTCATCACATTCCCAGTGGGTCAGAAGTTTACATACACTCAATTAGTATTTGGTAGCTTTGACTTGAAATTGTTTAACTTAGGTCAAATGTTTTGGGCAGCCTTCCACAAGCTTCCCACAATATGTTGGGTGAATTTTGGCCCATTCCTCCTGACAGAACTGGTGTAACTGAGTCAGGTTTGTAGGCCTCCTTGCTCGCACAAGCTTTTTCAGTTCTGCACACACATTTTCTATAGGATTGAGGTGTGTTCTCTACAGAGTCAGAGTATTAATGTGTTCTCTACATAGTAAGAGTATTAATGTGTTCTCTCCATAGAGTATTAACGTGTTCTCGACATAGTCAGAGTATTAATGTGTTCTCTACAGAGTCAGAGTATTAACGTGTTCTCTACATAGTCAGAGTATTAACGTGTTCTCTACATAGTCAGAGTATTAATGTGTTCTCTACATAGTCAGAGTATTAATGTGTTCTCTACATAGTCAGAGTATTAATGTGTTCTCTACATAGTCAGAGTATTAATGTGTTCTCTACATAGTCAGAGTATTAATGTGTTCTCTCCATAGTCAGAGTATTAATGTGTTCTCTACATAGAGTATTAATGTGTTCTCTACATAGTCAGAGTATTAATGTGTTCTCTACATAGTCAGAGTATTAATGTGTTCTCTACATAGTAAGAGTATTAATGTGTTCTCTCCATAGAGTATTAACGTGTTCTCTACATAGTCAGAGTATTAATGTGTTCTCGACATAGTCAGAGTATTAATGTGTTCTCTACATAGTCAGAGTATTAATGTGTTCTCTACATAGTCAGAGTATTAATGTGTTCTCTACATAGTCAGTATTAATGTGTTCTCTACATAGTCAGAGTATTAATGTGTTCTCTACATAGTCAGAGTATTAATGTGTTCTCTACATAGTCAGAGTATTAATGTGTTCTCTACATAGTCAGAGTAGTAATGTGTTCTCTACATAGTCAGAGTATTAATGTGTTCTCTACATAGTCAGAGTATTAATGTGTTCTCTACATAGTCAGAGTATTAATGTGTTCTCGACATAGTCAGAGTATTAATGTGTTCTCTACATAGTAAGAGTATTAATGTGTTCTCTCCATAGAGTATTAACGTGTTCTCTACATAGTCAGAGTATTAATGTGTTCTCTACATAGTCAGAGTATTAATGTGTTCTCTACATAGTCAGAGTATTAATGTGTTCTCTACATAGTCAGAGTATTAATGTGTTCTCTACATAGTCAGAGTATTAACGTGTTCTCGACATAGTCAGAGTATTAATGTGTTCTCTCCATATAGTATTAATGTGTTCTCTCCATAGAGTATTATTGTGTTCTCTCCATAGAGTATTAATGTGTTCTCTACATAGTAAGAGTATTAATGTGTTCTCTACAGAGTCAGAGTATTAATGTGTTCTCTACATAGT
>JAKYLM010000176.1:65000-75000 GCA_023634145.1 Thymallus thymallus | reverse complement strand
TAATATGAGAAAACTAAAGTATGTTCAACATGCCTTTCTATATAAAGAATAATGGACTGTTTAAATTAGGTTGTTAAGTCACGTGGTGTAAGAGCTATTGGAATTTGAATATTGTGATCATGTACTATGTTGACGGTCCCTAACTAGTTGCATTGGCTTTGAGCCGCCTGCCTACACGGTTGCCTTGTGATTATGAAACTTTGGTCGGACTCGGAAAAAAAGAGCTGATGTTGTACACTTCAAATCGTTCCCGAGCTATAGAGGTTTGAAGGTCTGAGTGCCTGGTGAATATCGAATCTCAAACCAACTTTACCACGGTAATCCACCTCACTTGTCGAAACCAGAACCAAAACCAAAACACAGATAGATACAGCCTGTATACTTGCATATTCTATAACAGGGTCAATATAACAAGAACACGGGGTTTGGAGTAGGTAGGCTTGCATACTGCAGCGTCATACACCCATTTCACCTGCACAGACTTGCAGTGATAATCGTTGATAATCCAACTGAATTCAGGTAGCAAATGCAATGGAAGCAATTCCACACATTTGGTAGAGCGTGACGTTTGCAACGCCAGGGTTGTGGTTTCGATTCACACGGGGGAGAAGTATGAAAAAAGTATGAAAATGTACGCACCGACTACTGTAAATCTCTCTGGGTAAGAGCGTCTGCTAAATGACGCGGTTATCAAGAGAACACGTAGTCATCCCGTCTGCCTCTGGTCTGGCGGACTCATTAAACACAAATGTATTATTTGTAAATAATGTCTCAGTGTTGGTGTGTGCCCCTGGCTGGCAGTACATTTTTAAAACAAGAAAATGCTGCCGTCTGCTTTGCTTAAAATATATACTTTGATAATTACGTATATTTTAGCAATTACATTTACTTTTGATACTTAACTATATTTAAAACAAAATACTTTTAGACTTCTACTCAAGTAGTATTTTACTGGGTGAAGTTCACTTTTACTTGAGTAACTTTATATTAAGGTATCTATACTTTTACTCAAGTATCACAATTGGGTACGTTTTCCACCACTGGCCATGACATGTTTGTAAATTGCTAGAAAGAATATGACATTCACGGTATAATTTTACTGACTTCAAAGGACTCTTGAAAAGCTTTGTTTCGAGTCAACGGTAAACAATAATTAATACCTTGACGCAGCTAACGTCCCGTCCTACACCTGAAGTTAAGCCTACATTTGACAGTTGGAAAAACGCTTCTTATATTGAGTTTTATGAATTTGCGTCTTACCTAAGTTAATGACATGTTACTCCACGAGCATCTGCACGAAATGTTATATTGTATTTCTGGTAGATCCGCTATAGGCCAGGTCCTTTGGGTGTTACCAGTTATTCCCTCGAAGAAAAGGTGTGTGTGGAGCATGAAGGTATTTGGTCAAGCCAAGCCACTCCCTTTTCGGTAGGAGACTTCCTTATTTCTGTGCTATGCACATCTAATATAATTTCTATAGTGTTTTGTGCAAGTAACAGTTATGTTATAAACTACGTTTGTAAATTGTTTTTTTTTTTAAAGATGGGTTCAAAACGTTTATATTCTCTATAGGCCTACACACTATATTGTCTTAAAGTGGGCGTGCATAAACTATTAAAAACATAACGTAAAGTGCAATAAAATGTGTGTCCAATGTGTTTGCCAGAGGAATGGTTATGTATGGGGTAGAAACACTAGATACATTACCAATGACTTCCTTAATGCAAAAGACGTCTTCTGTAGGCCTACTCAGGTTAGGTTGAATGTTTTAGGAGGCAGAGTCTTGCAGATACAGGATTTTCACAGGAATCCACCCTTGGGCCGCGTAATAAGTAAAGCAGAACACTAGAGGGTGCCATAGATCTGTTTCTAAAACAGACAACTGGTTCCTTCACAGGGCCGGCTCTAGCCTTTTGGAGTCGCTAAAACTTATTTACATTGACATTTTAATAATTAGAGTGACTTGCATAAGTAATTAGGGTTAAGTGCCTTGCTAAAGTGCTCATCAAGAGATTGTTCACCTAGTCTGCTCGGGGATTCAAACGAACGATCATTCGGTTACTGGCCCAACGCTAGGCCACCTGCTGCCCTTATGCTTTGTTAATGTGTTCTGAGTGAGAGTGACTAACATAATTAATGGGGTCCCCTGGAGGTCCAGGCCCCTGGGCATGTGCCCTGCGTGACTGGTCGGTATTCGGCCATGATTACTACAAGTTTATATAGCTGGCTAGACTAATTTACCTATCTAAAAATTGTTAACTGACCTAGTTAATTCAGTGACTGTCAGTGACCGACATAACAAGAGAAAAACTGCTGGTGCACAACCACATTTTTTTCGAGTAAGTTGAGACTCCGATGTTGAGACTCATGATGTTGTAGAAGGAACAGGATATACAGAGGGGGAGACATGATGTTGTAGAAGGAACAGGATATACAGAGGGGGAGACATGATGTTGTAGAAGGAACAGGATATACAGAGGGGGAGACATGATGTTGTAGAAGGAACAGGATATACAGAGGGGGAGACATGATGTTGTAGAAGGAACAGGATATACAGAGGGGGGAGACATGATGTTGTAGAAGAAACAGGATATACAGAGGGGGAGACATGATGTTGTAGAAGGAACAGGATATACACAGGGGGAGACATGATGTTGTAGAAGGAACAGGATATACAGAGGGCGGAGACATGATGTTGTAGAAGGAACAGGATATACAGAGGGGGGAGACATGATGTTGTAGAAGGAACAGGATATACAGAGGGGGAGACATGATGTTGTAGAAGGAACAGGATATACACAGGGGGAGACATGATGTTGTAGAAGGAACAGGATATACAGAGGGCGGAGACATGATGTTGTAGAAGGAACAGGATATACAGAGGGGGAGACATGATGTTGTAGAAGGAACAGGATATACAGAGGGGGGAGACATGATGTTGTAGAAGGAACAGGATATACAGAGGGGAAAACATGATGTTGTAGAAGGAACAGGATATACAGAGGGGGGAGACATTATGTTGTAGAAGGAACAGGATATACAGAGGGGGAGACATGATGTTGTAGAAGGAACAGGATATACAGAGGGGGAGACATGATGTTGTAGAAGGAACAGGATATACAGAGGGGGAGACATGATGTTGTAGAAGGAACAGGATATACAGAGGGGAAAACATGATGTTGTAGAAGGAACAGGATATACAGAGGGGGGAGACATTATGTTGTAGAAGGAACAGGATATACAGAGGGGGAGACATGATGTTGTAGAAGGAACAGGATATACAGAGGGGGAGACATGATGTTGTAGAAGGAACAGGATATACATAGGGTTTGTCCAGTCCTCCACTCCAGCCAGAATGTTAGCTCAGCCATCCAAACTCTCCCATACCAGTCTCATACCAGTCCTCCGCCCCAGCCAGTATGTTAGGGAGTTTAGAATAGCTGTGAGTGTGTGGATTGTAGACTAGAGAGAGTGGGCTATGGGGTTGGCATATCTGTGGTTGTATACTAGTCATACCAATCCAGTCCAGTTAGTAGGCCGCCAGGGAACAGAAATGTTATAACTATGGTTGTGTACTAGACAGTGACAGCTGCTATGGGGGTTCATGTCTGGGGCAGGAGCGGGCATAAACAAGCCTCACCCTCTCACCACCCAACCTAGGCCAACAACATTAAACCAACACCCCCACACACTGACTACATCAACAACACAGAACTATCCCTTTAAATTATCTACCAACCTTTCAATTCTCTTAAAATTACTCACAAGCTGGAATTAGCCAATAGCTGAGTGATTATGAGACTTGGAAACTGTGGCAAGGCAAGAATGGCACAAGGGAAAAGAATGATGCTCTTTGAGATCAGTGTTGCCGGTTTTGCCAGCAGGGGGTATAATAACACTAATTAAATGAGGGAATTAACTCTACCGTGTTCACAGGGATCACTATCTGTGTTTCATACTTTTTCCAGAATAGGTTACACAAGAACATTTATGTTTTCAATTCTTACTATTATTCAAGGTCAGTTGATGTATAACCCTTCCTACATCACTGGAAGATGTGGTATGGTGTGGTGCAAGGTTCATTCATACAGCCCTTCCTACATCACTGGAAGATGTGGTATGGTGTGGTGCAAGGTTCATTCATACAGCCCTTCCTACATCACTGGAAGATGTGGTTTGGTGTGGTGCAAGGTTCATTCATACTTCCCTTCCTACATCACTGGAAGATGTGGTATGGTGTGGTGCAAAGTTCATTCATTCTTCCCTTCCTACATCACTGGAAGATGTGGTAAGGTAATGACAGTATGTCAAATATCAACACTGTTGCAAAACACTGGAATTTCTTCCCAGTTGTTATTTTTAGCAACTCCTCTTTTAGGAGCGATGATGAAGAACATACCCCAACACACACCCTCTCCTCATTACCACAGACCCCACCTTCAGGGAAACTCCCAGATGGCTTTTGGTGTAAAGGGGACAACATGGAATGCTTTGATATAACAGCGCCAAAACAAACCTCCCTTTCCTTCTCAATTCAAAGGGCTTTATTGGTATGGGACACATACAGCGGGTGAAATAAGTATTGAACACGTCACCATTTTTCTCAGTAAATATATTTCCAAAGGTGCTATTGACATGAAAGTTTCACCAGATGTTGGTAACAACCCAAGTAATTTATACATACAAAGAAACCAAAACAAATAAGTTCAGAAATTAAGTTATAATAATGTGTAATAATGTGTAATAAGTTGTAATAATGTGAAATGACACAGGGAAAAAGTATTGAACACATGAAGAAAGGGAGGTTAAAAAAGGCATGGAAAGCCAAGACAACAGTTGAAATCTATTTTTTTTTTTTTTTTTGTTATTTCACCTTTATTTAACCAGGTAGGTCAGTTGAGAACAAGTTCTCATTTGCAACTGCGACCTGGCCAAGACAAAGCAAAGCAGTGCGACAAAAACAACACAGAGTTACACAGTAAACAAACATAGTCAAAAACACAATAGAAAATCTATATACAGAGTGCAAAATGTAGTGCAAAATGTAGTAAGGTTAGGAGGTAGGACAATAAATAGACCATAGTGGTGAAATAAATTACAGATTATCATCATTAACACAGGAATGAAGGATGTGCAAATTATGATGTGCAAATAGATATACTGGAGTGCAAGATTTGTGAAAATAACAAAAATAAATAGAATATGGGGATGAGGTAGTAGTGTGGGCTATTTACAGAAGGGCTATATACAGGTGCAGTGATCGATAAGCAGCTTTGACAACTGATGCTTAAAGTTATTGAGGGAGATAGGAACCTCTAGCTTCAATGATTTTTGCAATTCGTTCCAGTCATTGGCAGCAGCGAACTGGAAGGAATGGCGGCCAAAGGAGGTGTTGGCTTTGGGGGTGACCAGTGAGATATACCTGCTGGAGCGCATGCTACGGGTGGGAGTTGCTATCGTGACCAGTGAGCTGAGATAGGGCGGGGATTTACCTAATAAAGACTTATAGATGACCTGGAGCCAGTGGGTTTGGCGACGAATATATAATGAAGGCCAGCCAACGAGAGCATACAGGTCGCAGTGGTGGGTAGTGTATGGGGCTTTGGTGACCAAACGGATGGAACTGTGATAGACTACATCCAATTTGCTAAGTAGAGTGTTGGAGGCTAGTTTGTAAATGACATCGCCGAAATCAAGGATCGGTAGGATAGTCAGTTTTACAAGGGCATGTTTGGCAGCATGAGTGAAGGAGGCTTTGTTGCGAAATAGGAAGCCAATTCTGGATTTAATTTTGGATTGGAGATGGTTGGTGTGAGTCTGGAAGTTGAGTTTACAGTCTAACCAGATGCCTAGGTATTTGTAGGTGTCCACGTATTCTAATTCGGACCCGTCGAGAGTAGTGATGATAGTCCGGTGGGCTGCTGGCAGCGTTCGATAGAAAAGCATGCACTTAGTTTTACTAGCGTTTAAGAGCAGTTGGAGGCCACGGAAGGAGTGTTGTATGGCATTGAAGCTTGTTTGAAGGTTAGTAAACACAGTGTCCAAAGAGGGGCCAGATGTATACAGAATGGTGTCATCTGCGTAGAGATGGATCAGAGAGTCACCAGCAGCGAGAGCGACATCGTTGATGTATATAGAGAAAAGGGTTGGCCCAAGAATTGAACCCTGTGGCACCCCCATAGAGACTGCCAGAGGATCGGACAATAGGCCCTCCGATTTGACACACTGAACTCTGTCTGCAAAGTAGTTAGAGAACCAGGCAAGGCAGTCACTTGAGAAACCAAGGCTGTTGAGTCTGCCAATAAGAATGCGGTGATTGACAGAGTCGAAAGCCTTGGCCAGGTCAATGAAGACGGCTGCACAGTACTGTCTTTTATCGATGGCGGTTATGATATCGTTCAGTACCTTGAGCGTAGCTGAGGTGCACCCATGACCAGCTCGGAAACCAGATTGCATAGCAGAGAAGGTACGGTGGGATTCGAAGGGGTCAGTTATCTGTTTGTTAACTTGGCTTTCGAAAACTTTAGAAAGGCAGGGCAGGATGGATATTGGTCTATAACAGTTTGGGTCTAGAGTGTCTCCTCCTTTGAAGAGGGGGATGACCGCGGCAGCTTTCCAATCTCTAGGGATCTCAGACGATACGAAAGAGAGGTTGAACAGGCTAGTGATAGGTGTTGCAACAATTTTGGCTGATAATTTCAGAAAGAGAGGGTCCAGATTATCTAGCCCAGCAGATTTGTAGGGGTCCAGACTTAGCAGCTCTTTCAGAACATCAGCCGTCTGGATTTGGGTGAAGGAGAAGCGGGGGGGGCTAGGGCAAGTAGCTGCCGGGGGTACAGAGCTGTTGGCCGGGGTAGGGGTAGCCAGGTGGAAAGCATGGCCAGCCGTAGCAAAATGCTTATTGAAATTTTCGATAATCGTGGATTTATCGGTGGTAACAGTGTTTCCGAGCCTCAATGCAGTGGGCAACTGGGAGGAGGTGCTCTTATTCTCCATGGACTTAACAGTGTCCCAGAACTTTTTGGAGTTAGTGCTACAGGAAGCAAATTTCTGTTTGAAAAAGCTGG
This sequence comes from Thymallus thymallus, assembly GCA_023634145.1. NCBI lineage: Eukaryota > Metazoa > Chordata > Actinopteri > Salmoniformes > Salmonidae > Thymallus > Thymallus thymallus. Next base: position 67,933 of record JAKYLM010000176.1, on the reverse strand, counting down.
CCTTTGCTTTTCTAACTGACTGTGTGTACTTGTTCCTGACTTCCCTGAATAGCTGCATATGGCGGGGGCTGTTCGATGCTAATGCAGTGCGCCACAGGATGTTTTTGTGTTGGTCTAGTGCAGTCAAGTCTGGGGTGAACCAAGGGCTATATCTATTCTTAGTTCTACGTTTTTTGAAAGGGGCATGCTTATTTAGGATGGTGAAGAAAGCACTTTTAAAGAACAACCAGGCGTCCTCTACTGACGGGATGAGGTCAATATCCTTCCAGGATACCTGGGCCAGATCTAATAGAAAGGCCTGCTCGCAAAAGTGTTTTAGGGAGCGTTTGACAGTGATAAGGGGTGGTCGTTTGACCGCTGACCCATTGCGAACGCAGGCGATGAGTCAGTGATCGCTGAGATCCTGGTTGAAAACAGAGGAGGTGTATTTGGAGGGCAAGTTAGTCAGGATGATATCTATGATGGTACCCATGTTTACGGATTTTGGGTTGTACCTGGTGGGTTCCTTGATAATTTGTGTGAGATTGAGGGCATCTATCTTAGATTGAAGGACAGCCGGGGTGTTAAGCATATCCCAGTTTAAGTCACCTAACAGTACAAACTCTGAAGATAGATGGGGGGCAATCAATTCACATATGGAGTCCAGGGCACAGCTGGGGGCTGAGGGGGGTCTGTAACAGGCGGCAACAGTGAGAGACTTATTTCTGGAAAGGTGGATTTTTAAGAGTAGAAGCTCAAACTGTTTTGGCACAGACCTGGACAGTATGACAGAACTCTGCAGGTTATCTCTGCAGTAGATTGCAACTCCGCCACCTTTGGCAGTTCTATCTTGACGGGAAATGTTGTAGTTGGGGATGGACATTTCCGAATTTTTGGTAGCCTTCCTAGCTATCAGTAATTAAAAAGCAATCCAGCCCCCTGTCAGTGCAAATTAATATCAGCTGGTTCAGTCGCAACTGATGGCCTACAAAAAGGTCTCATTGCCAAGGTGTCACACAAGACACATCTCATGATGGGTAAAAGCAAAGAGCTGTCTCAAGACATTCGCAACCTGGATCTTTGTATGTATGGATTACTTGGGTTGTTACCAACATCTGGTGAAAATGTAATGTCAATAGCACCTTTGGAAATATATTTACTGAGAAAAATGGTGACGTGTTCAATACTTATTTCACCCGCTGTATATTTACATTGCCAAAGCAAGTGAAATAGATAATAAACAAAAGTGAAATTAAAAATATAAAAGAGACTCTTCTCTAGGTTAAGGGATAACCATCTCTATCCCAACACTACTTCTCCTAACCTGACCACTACCTCTCCTAACCTGACCACTACCCCTCCTAACCTGACCACTACCTCTCCTAACCTGACCACTACCTCTCCTAACCTGACCACTACCTCTCCTAACCTGACCACTACCCCTCTCTCTACACCAACACTACCTCTCCTAACCTGACCACTACCTCTCCTAACCTGACCACTACCTCTCCTAACCTGACCACTACCTCTCCTAACCTGACCACTACCCCCTCCTAACCTGACCACTACCCCTCCTAACCTCAACACTACCCCTCCTAACCTCAACACTACCCCTCCTAACCTGACCACTACCTCTCCTAACCTCACCACTACCTCTCCTAACCTCACCACTACCCCTCCTAACCTGACCACTACCTCTCCTAACCTGACCACTACCTCTCCTAACCTCACCACTACCTCTCCTAACCTCACCACTACCCCTCCTAACCTGACCACTACCTCTCCTAACCTCACCACTACCCCTCCTAACCTCACCACTACCCCTCCTAACCTGACCACTACCTCTCCTAACCTGACCACTACCCCTCCTAACCTGACCACTACCTCTCCTAACCTCACCACTACCTCTCCTAACCTCACCACTACCCCTCTTAACCTGACCACTACCTCTCCTAACCTCACCACTACCCCTCCTAACCTGACCACTACCCCCTCTCTCTACACCAACACTACCCCTCCTAACCTGACCACTACCCCTCCTAACCTGACCACTACCTCTCCTAACCTGACCACTACCTCTCCTAACCTCACCACTACCCCTCCTAACCTGACCACTACCTCTCCTAACCTCACCACTACCCCTCCTAACCTGACCACTACCTCTCCTAACCTGACCACTACCCCCTCTCTCTACACCAACACTACCTCTCCTAACCTGACCACTACCTCTCCTAACCTCACCACTACCCCTCCTAACCTGACCACTACCTCTCCTAACCTCACCACTACCTCTCCTAACCTCACCACTACCTCTCCTAACCTGACCACTACCCCTCCTAACCTCACCACTACCTCTCTCTTCTTAATGATGGTGACTAAGTCACAGAGAGAGTCTTCTTTATTTTCCCGTGTTGATCATTATGACATCATTGGTCTGCTATTCTATAACAGTTGAAGTAGCGGTAGTCGTCAATTTGCTCACCTCTGACCTCTGACCTCTGACCTGTGGCACAGATTGGACACCTGCAGTACTGAAGGAAAGGCCATGAGACTGAGAGCGACCGGCTGGAAGGAGGAGAGTGCTGACAGTGGGAACTCCTGTGGGACCTATGAATCGGAGAGGAGGGGAGTAGTCCCGTAGTCCTGTGTAGCTCAGATGGTAGAGCATGGTGCTTGCAACGCCAGGGTTGTGGGTTCGATTCCTACAGGGGACCAGTATGAAAAAAAAGTATGAACATGTCTACACTAACTAACTATAAGTTGCTCTGAATAAGAGCATCTGCTAAATGACAAACAAATGGGAGGTGTGTTGTGGCAGATTGTGTAAATGGTCTGAGTTAATCCCATCTAAACACACCAAGGTGTGAAGTGGCCAGCACAGTGAGTGGATTATAGGCCTGTCCTGCATTACAATAGAGGTGAGAAGTAGTGGGGATGGCTAGGGAGGGGGCACA
>JAKYLM010000176.1:0-57500 GCA_023634145.1 Thymallus thymallus | reverse complement strand
TGGGGGAGAGGAAGTGGTGGGGTTGGGGAGAGGAAGTGGTGGGGCTGTGGGAGAGGAAGTGGTGGGGTTGGGGGAGAGGAAGTGGTGGGGCTGGGGAGAGGAAGTGGTGGGGTTGGGGGAGAGGAAGTGGTGGGGTTGGGGCTGATTAAAGGTAATGCACTAAATAGGGAATAGAGTGCCACTTGGGACGCATCCACACTGTTCTCCTCAGCCTTGGGTTCTGCTCATTTAACACTTCTAGTTTCTGGGACTTCACAGCCCTTTAGAGTTAATTTATGGGACTTCACAGCCCTTTAGAGTTCATTTATGGGACTTCACAGCCCTTCAGAGTTAATTTATGGGACTTCACATCCTTTCAGAGTTCCTTTCTCAAAACATATCTGGGACTTCAAAGCCTTTCATAGTTCCTCTTTTAAAACGTTTTCATCCAAGCAGCTGCTGTTTCAGGCTCCAATAATTTTAATCCCCTAAAATATGTTCTTTTTTTTTTGACAGTTACATTTTCATTGCAGCTCTGAAAGCTGCTGTTTCTTCATAGCACTATCTATCCAGTGCCAGACAGCCAGACACAAAGACACAGACAGCCAGACACAAAGACATAGACTTCCAGACACAGAATGTTCAAATACCCATACTACCAAACCTGGACGACACTGGGCCAATTGTGCACCACCCTATGGGACTCCCAATCACGGCCAGATGTGATACAGCCTGGATTCAAACCAGGGACTATAGTGATGCCTCTTGCACTGATATGCAGCATCTTAGACCGCTGCGCCACTCGGGAACATACTGTATACTACATAATTAATGAGTATATACTACATACTATTAGATAATATGAGTATACTGTAAACTAATGGTATCACTTCAGTTGAGCGTACTAGTGCTTCGCCGGTCTACCAGAAGTTGATACTGTTGCTATGCAACCTCTTACTAGCTTGTTAGCATAACAAATGACTAGCTAGATATTTAAGATTTTGGGTGTGTTTTTAAATTCAATCTGGAGTGCCAGAGTGCGCTATGGGCGTTCGTAAATAAAGAGCATGCTATGGGCGTTCGTAAATAAAGAGCATGCTATGGGCGTTCATAAATAAAGAGCATGCTATGGGCGTTCGTAAATCCAGAGCATGCTATTGGCATTCGTAAATAAAGAGCATGCTATGGGCGTTCGTAAATCCAGAGCATGCTATGGGCGTTCGTAAATCCAGAGCATGCTATGGGCGTTCGTAAATAAAGAGCATGCTATGGGTGTTCGTAAATCCAGAGCATGCTATGGGCGTTCGTAAATCCAGAGCATGCTATGGGCGTTCGTAAATAAAGAGCATGCTATGGGCGTTCGTAAATAAAGAGCATGCTATGGGAGTTCGTAAATAAAGAGCAAGCTAACGGCGTTCGTAAATCCAGAGCATGCTATGGGCGTTCGTAAAACCAGAGCATGCTATGGGCGTTCGTAAATAAAGAGCATGCTATGGGCGTTCGTAAATCCAGAGCATGCTATAGGCGTTCGTAAATCCAGAGCATGCTATGGGCGTTCGTAAATAAAGAGCATGCTATGGGCGTTCGTAAATAAAGAGCATGCTATGGGTGTTCATAAATCCAGAGCATGCTATGGGCGTTCGTAAATAAAGAGCATGCTATGGGCGTTCGTAAATAAAGAGCATGCTATGGGCGTTCGTAAATAAAGAGCATGCTATGGGCGTTCGTAAATCCAGAGCATGCTATGGGCGTTCGTAAATCCAGAGCATGCTATGGGCGTTCGTAAATAAAGAGCATGCTATGGGCGTTCGTAAATCCAGAGCATGCTATGGGCGTTCGTAAATCCAGAGCATGCTATGGGCGTTCGTAAAACCAGAGCATGCTATGGGCGTTCGTAAATAAAGAGCATGCTATGGGCGTTTGTAAATCCAAAGAGTTGTCAGATTGTCTGTTTCACCCTTGGAGAGTTCAGAGTGCACACTGGACGAGGAGGAGGGTTGATCCGAGCGTTCAACGGCATTCAAGCACCCAAGCTAACTGACCGTTTTACTCGCCCTAGCATAGCTGGTTAGGCTGTTTTAATGTTATCCAGAGTGTTGGTGACTAACTGTGCTGCTGGCAACAATTTTATTACGTTATTTTATGCCGACGTTTACTGACACCGGCCGTATTCAACAGGGGGTTGAGCGTTCGTAAATGGATCAGTTATTCGGCGCTCTGGCACACTCAGACGACGGTACTCTGACATCAGAGTACATATTCAGTATTAACTCCATTGAAACGCACAACGACTGTACCACTTAGCTACGAATTATGTGAATAATCAAGTCAATAAACGTTGGGTAGTTAGTTAGATAGTAGATAGTTAATATACTGCCTGGCATGTTCAATGTATTAGTATCCAACTAACGTTAGGTAACTATCTAACATACCGGTACATACTGATGTAATGATATGCGGTTCGTAAGGATAGCGTAGTTACACAATTATTTGAAAAGTCATTAATTATTACATTGCTAAACATTCCTGGCTACCCAACAGCTACAGTCATGGCTTCCCACCTTAACAATGTTTTAATAATGTTTCGGTTCTCTGCTGTGTGCCTCTCCATGTTCTCAATGGTCAATACATGACACTTCATGTCCCATCTTTGTGATGGCTCGCATTGCACCTGTACATTGCACTTTCTCATTTAACTTGTCAAAGTATTGCCATACAGGCCTTCCCTGCTGTCGCTCCCCTGACTCACTCTCTGCCATTTGTCCAACTGTTAACGACGATGAAGTGTGGAGCGCTTTATATCCGTGGCAAATCATTTGATGATGATCGGGGCCTGTTAGTGGTAGTCTTGTGATTACTTACAGAAAAACGGTTAAAGATGTTCTCTAAATGTTAATGATCCCAATTTCATATAAACATTCACACCCTTAATACGAACCCATAGCGGCTAATATTAAACTGACAACATAGCTGTACATAATACTATTAGGAATATGTCTATCACATTACATGTTGTCATTAGACTAACTACTGTACCTTTCTTTTCACTTTGCCCTAGAAGTGCTGCTATGGCATTGAGGGCAACTCTAGTAATGTACAGCATATATCTCCTATTACACTTTGTCATACACTATCCTGTTCTGGTGTATGAAGCCCTGGGAAGTGACTGACTGGACAACATGCTGTTCTGGTGTATGAAGCCCTGGGAAGTGACTGACTGGACAACATGCTGTTCTGGTGTATGAAGCCCTGGGAAGTGACTGACTGGACAACATGCTGTTCTGGTGTATGAATCCCTGGGAAGTGACTGACTGGACAACATGCTGTTCTGGTGTATGAAGCCCTGGGAAGTGACTGACTGGACAACATGCTGTTCTGGTGTATGAAGCCCTGGGAAGTGACTGACTGGACAGTAAGCTGTTCTGGTGTATGAAGCCCTGGACAAGAAGCTTTTCTGGTGTATGAAGTCCTGCACTTGCCTGTCGAGCCAAGGACTCAAAGCAGTGTATGTGTGTGTTTGTGTCCACTTCCCCGTCCAGCCAAGAGATCAAAGCAGCGTGTGTGAGCTGTAAACAGCTTTTTCCAGGTCTCTCCAGAGATGTTCGATTGGGTTCAAGTCCACTCAAAGACATTGAGACTTGTCCCGAAGCCACTCTTGCGTTGTCTTGGCTGTGTGCTTAGGGTCATTGTCCTGTTCAAAGGTGAGACTTCGTCCTAGTCTGATGTCCTCAGCGCTCTGGAGCAGCTTTTAAATCAAGGATCTCTCTGTACTTTGCTCCGTTCATCTTTGCCTCAATCCTGACTAGACTCCCAGTCCCTGCAGCATGATGCTGTCACCACCATGCTTCACCGTAGGGATGGTGCCAGGTTTCCTCCAGACGTGACGCTTGGCATTCAGGACAAAGAGTTCAATCTTGGTTTCAACAGACCATGGAATCTTGTTTCTCATGGTCTGAGAGTCTTTTAGGTGCCTTTTGGAAAACTTAAAGCGGGCTGTCATGTGCTTTTTACTGAGGAGTGGCTTCCGTCTGGCCATTCTACCATAAAAGGCTGATTGGTGGAGTGCTGCAGAGATGGTTGTCCTTCTGGAAGGTTCTCTCATCTCCACAGAGGAACTCTGGAGCTCAGTCAGAATAACCATCGGGTTCTTGGTCACCTCCATGTCCACGGCCCTTCTCCCCTGACTGTTCAGTTTGGCTGGGCGGCCAGCTCTAGGAAGAGTCTTGGTGGTTCCAAACTTCTTCCATTTAAGAATGATGGAGGCCACTGTATTTTTGGGGACCTTCAATGCTACAGATATGTTTTGTTACCCTTCCCCAGATCTGTGCCTCGACACTATCCTGTCTCCAAGCTCTACAGACAATACCTTCAACCTCATAGCTTGGTTTTTGCTCTGACATGGATTCAATATTCAACTGTGGGACCTTATATAGACAGGTGTGTGCCTTTCCAAAACATGTCCAATCAATTGAATTTACCACAGGTGGACTCCAATCAAGTTGAAGAAACATATCAAGGATGATCAATGGAAACACACACACACACACACACACACACACACACACACACACACACACACACACACACACACACACACACACACACACACACACACACACACACACACACACACACACACACTATACGATCATATGATTGTATACCATTTACGTCATCACACTTGACTAGGTCACGGGGCAAGAAGGTTAACAAGCATTTAGCTACACCCGCAATAACAGCTGCTAACCATGTGACCCAAGAAATTAGATTTGATTTGGGAACTTCAGACATTAAAAAAGGAACAGACAAAGCAGATTGGCCCTCACCAACCAACCAATCAGCCTCAGTCTATGTTTAGAAATCTAATAGAGATGGAAAACATGCAGTAAAGTGAAACTACATCTGAAATAGCTAGTGTCCAATCAGACATCAAGATGGTCTGACAACGCTTCTATCACTCCAGTGTGTGTGTGTGTGTCTCTGTGTGTCTCTGTGTGTCTCTGTGTGTGTGTGTGTCTGTGTGTGTGTGTGTGTGTGTGTGTGTGTGTGTGTCTCTGTGTGTGTGTGTGTCTGTGTGTGTGTGTGTGTGTGTCTCTGTGTGTGTGTGTGTGTGTGTGTCTCTGTGTGTCTCTGTGTGTGTGTGGTGTGTGTCTCTGTGTGTGTGTGTGTGTGTGTGTCTCTGTGTGTGTGTGGTGTGTATAGTGTGTGTGGTGTTGATCCTGATGTAATGTTTTTCCTCAGCGGTTCTGTCCACCCACATAAAGTATCTCAGATGAAAACACAGGAAAATATTTTAGAAGCTATTTGTGTCACATCCTCTCCCCTGACTGAACACTGAACAAACACACCCTTCCTCTGTTACTTCAGGACCAGGACCAGGACCAGGACCAGGACCAGGACTACTTCCATAACATGGCACCCTTTCCCCTATTTAGTGCACTCCCTTTGACCAGTGCCAATAGGGATATATAGGGAAGTAGTACACTGTATAGGGGGAAGGGTGCCGTTTGGAACACACACGATGTGTCTAATGTCAAAGGGCCAAGCTTATGAATCTCCATTGAAATGGCTTTATTTTAGTCCACGAATACCAACCCTTTATAATATCTGAAAGTGCCACTCAGGCAATCCTTAGAGCTGTTATAAAAACATTGAGTGTGGCTGCTCTGACGGGCGTTAGAAGAGGCTGTGATGTCCAGCCTCAGACAGGTTACATACCAACCATCATCTCCCACTGCAACCTCCGCCTTTACCTCCTCCACTTAGTCAAGACCCACACCACCCACAGCCCAACCACACCCCTAATAAAAGATCCATACCACCCACAGCGCCCAACCACACCCTAAATACAAGACCCATACCACCCACAGCGCCCAACCACACCCCTAATGCAAGACCCACACCACCCACAGCGCCCAACCACACCCCTAATGCAAGACCCACACCACCCACAGCCCAACCACACTCCTAATAAAAGATCCATACCACCCACAGCGCCCAACCACACCCTAAATACAATACCCATACCACCCACAGCCCAACCACACCCCTAATGCAAGACCCACACCACCCACAGCGCCCAACCACACCCTAAATACAATACCCATACCACCCACAGCCCAACCACACCACTAATGCAAGACCCACACCACCCACAGCGCCCAACCACAGCCTAAATACAAGACCCATACCACCCACAGCCCAACCACACCCCTAATAAAAGATCCATACCACCCACAGCGCCCAACCACACCCTAAATACAAGACCCATACCACCCACAGCCCAACCACACCCCTAATGCAAGACCCACACCACCCACAGCGCCCAACCACACCCTAAATACAATACCCATAACAACCACAGCCCAACCACACCCCTAATAAAAGATCCATACCACTCATTCAGACCCTTTACTCAGTACTTTGTTGAAGCACATTTGGCAGCAATTACAGCCTTGAATCTTCTTGGGTATGACACTACAAACTTGGCACACCTGTATTTGGGGAGTTTCTCCCATTCTTCTCTGCAGATCCTCTCAAGCTCTGTCAGGTTGGATGGGGAGCATTGCTGCACAGCTATTTTCAGGCATCTCCAGAATGTTTTGATTGGGTTCAAGACCGGGCTCTGGCTGGGCAACTTAAGGACATTCAGAGACTTGTCCTGAAGCCACTCCTGCATTGTCTTGGCTGTGGACTTAGGGTCGTTGTCCTGTTGAAAGGTGAACCTTCGCACCAGTCTGAGGTCCTGAGCTCTCTGGAGCAGGTTTTCATCATGATCTTTCTGTACTTTGCTCCGTTCATCTTTGCCTCGATCCTGACTAGTCTCCCAGTCCCTGCTGCTGAAAAACATCCCCACAGCATGATGCTACCACCCCCATGCTTCACCATAGGGATGGTGCCAGGTTTCCTCGAGACGTGACACTTGGCATTCAGGCCAAAGAGTTCAATCTTGGTTTCACCAGACCATGGAATCTTGTTTCTCATGGTCTGTGAGTCTTTAAGTGCCTTTTGGCAAACTCCAAGCGGGCTGTCATGTGCCTTTTACTGAGGAGTGACTTCCGTCTGGCCATTCTACCATAAAGGCCTAATTGGTGGAATGCTGCAGAGATGGTTGTCCATCTGGAAGAGGCTGAATGGGCAAGACAAAATATTTAAGTGCCTTTGAACAGGGTATAGTAGTAGATGCCAGGCACACTGGTTTGAGTGTGTTATGAACTACAACGCTGCTGGGTTTTTCCCTCAACAGTTTCCTGTGTGTATCAAGAATGGTCCACCATCCAAAGGACATCCAGCCAACGGCAGGCCAGGGGTCGAAAAAGGGTCATTTATGAAAGAGGACAAAGGAGGCTGACATGAATTGTGCAGAACAACAGACGGGCTACAGTTTGTCAACTGACAGTCCAGTACAACATTGGTTCCCAAAGACCCATAAAAGAATGCACAACTCCTCTGACCTTGACACGAATGGGGTATGGCAGCCGACGACCTTACAGAGTTCCACTTCTTTCAGCAAAAAACAAGAAACTGCGGTTGCAGTGGGCCAAGGAACGAAAACACTGTTCACTGGAGAATTGGAAAAACATTGCCTGGTCTGTTTCACACTGATGGAAGGAATAGGGTATGGCGAAAACCCCGAGTGCATGCATCCATCATGCCATGTGTCAATATTGCATGCTGGTGGTGGTGGTGGGATGGTGTGGGGTGTGTTTTCATGGCACACATTGGGGCCCTTGATAAAAGTGGAGCAACGTTTGAATGCCACAGGATATCTGAACATCATTACCAATCAGGGGAATCCCTTCAGGGCAGCATTGCATCCATCTGCAAATCAATTTTTCAACAGGATAATGACACAAGGCTAGGATTGTCCAGAAATGGTTTCACAAACAAAACAGTGAATTCAGCTTATTGCAGTGGCCTGCCCAGTCACCAGTTCTCAATCCAGTTGAGCATCTGTGGGATGAGATGGAACAAGCTATTCTGAGTAGAGATCCACCACCAGACAACTTGACACAACTTTGTGAAGCATTGGAGTCAACATGGGCCAGCATTCCTGTTGATCACTTTCGACACCTTGTGTCCCGACGAATTGAGTCTGGTCTGAGGGCAAAAGGGGGTGCAACTCAAGATTAAGGTTTTCCTAATGTTTTGTACACTCAGTGTGTGTGTATGTACACTACTGGTGAAAAGTTTTAGAATATCTACACATTTAAGGGTTTTTCTTTATTTTTACTATTCTCTACATTGTAGAATAATAGAGATCAAAACAATGAAATAACACATATGGAATCATGTAGTAACCAAAAAAGTGTTAAACAAATCATTGACCGGTAATGAATATAGGGGGGTTTTCACACCCTTTACTTTTTCCACATTGTGTTGTGTTACAGCCTGCATTTAAAATGTATTGAATTGAGAGTTTGTGTTACTGATCTACACACAATACCCCATAATGTCAAAGTGGAATTTTGTTTGTCGAACGTTTTTTGAAAGTTCAAAAAAATTAAAAGCTGTGTCAATAAGTATTCAACCCCTTTGTTATGGTAAACCTAAAGAAAAAACTAGCTTAACAAATCACATAATACATTTCTTGGACTCAATAATAGTGGTTAACAGGGTTCTTTTATGGCTCCCTATAACGTAGATCCAGGGAGTCAGGAAGCCAGTGTAGTCAGTGAGTTTAATGACGAAGAACATTGAACGATACAAGAAAAGAGTCGAAACATAAACAATATTGCCTTGTGGGTAATAACAACGGAGTGCTGTTTAAAGGGGAAGTAATCAAGGTGGTGATGAAGTCCAGGTGTGCCTAATGAGGCGCAGGTGTGAGTAATGAAGGTTGCCAGGTCTGCGTAAGGATGGGTTGCCAGGACCGGTGGTTAGTAGACCGGAAACTTTGAGCGCCGGAGAGTGGGAGTGGACGTGACACCACCCCATCTCTGTACCCCACACATACAGTGCATTCGGAAAGTATCAAGACCCATTGACTTTTTCCACATTTTGTTACGTTACAACCTTATTCTAAAATTGATTTTTTTTAAATCATCATCAATCTACACGCAATACCCCATGATGAAAAAGCAAGAAGAGGTCTTTAGAAATGTTGCTATGGGACTCGAAACTGAGCTCAGGTGCATCCTGTTTCCATTGATCATCCTTGAGATGTTTCTACAACTTGATTGGAGTCCACCTGTGGTAAATCCAATTGATTGGACATGATTTGGAAAGGCACACAACAGTCTATATAAGGTTCCACAGTTGACAGTGCACGTCAGAGCAAAAACCAAGCCATGAGGTCAAAGGAATTGTCCTCAGAGAAAGGATTGTGTCAAGGCACAGATCTGGTGAAAGGTACCAAATAATGTTTTGTACACCAGCTGAAAATACAATAATTTTGGTTATGAAAAATATATTTACAGTGGTTTAGATTCTACAATGATTCTCTACACTATACTTACTTGTTTTGTCACATAAACTGAAATTAGGCGAACTATTAGAATTTTTGCAACCAGGAAATGGTGGAGAGATTTCTTCATAGTATACCTTTAATGGTTGTGATCGGAGAACTGAGGATGGATCAACAACATTGTAGTAACTCCACAATACTAACCTAAATGACAGAGTGAAAAGAAGGACGCCTGTACAGAATACAAATATTCCAAAACATGAATCCTGTTTGCAACAAGGCACTAAAGTAATACTGCGAACAAATGTGGCAAAGAAATTCACTTTTTTGATCTGAATACAAAATGTTATGTTTGGGGCAAATACAACACAACACATCACTTCATGTTTTCAAGCATCATATAATGAAACACTCACAGACAACATCCTATAGGAAAACCTGGTTCCGTCTGCTTTCCAACAGACACTGCAAGACGAATTCACCTTTCCGCAGGACAATTACCTTAAACACGAGGCCAAATCTACACTGGAGTTGCTTACCAAGATGGCATTGAATGTTCCTGAGTGGCCTAGTTACCGTTTTGACTTAAATTGTTTTAAAAATCAATGGCAAGACTTGAAAATGGCTGTCTAGCAATAATCAACTTGACAGATCTTGAAAATATTTTTAAAGAGTAATGGGCAACTATTGTACAATCCAGGTGTGCAAAGCTCTTAGAGACTTACCCAAAACGACTCATAGGTGTAATCGCTGCTCAAGGTGCTTCTACAAAGTATCAGGGGTGTGAATACTTAAGGGAATCAGATATTTCTGGATTTAATTTTCAATGGGTCTGAACCCCGCCCTGTGCAACTGGGTCCTGGACTTCCTGACGGGCCGCCCCCAGGTGGTGAAGGTAGGAAACAACACCTCCACTTCGCTGATCCTCAACACTGGGGCCCCACAAGGGTGTGTACTCAGCCCACTCCTGTACACCCTGTTCACCCATGACTGCATGGCCAAGCACGCCTCCAACTCAATCATCAAGTTTGCAGATGACACAACAGTAGTTGGCTTGATTACCAACAATGACGAGGCTCTGGGAGAGTGGTGCCAGGAAAACATCTCTCACTCAACGTCAAAAAAACAAAGGAGATGATCGTGGACTTCAGGAAACAGCAGAAGGTGCACACCACTATCCACATCGATGGGACCGCAGTGGAGAAGGTGGAAAACGTAAAGTTCCTTGGCGTACACATCACTGATAAACTGAAATGGTCCACCCACACAGACAGTGTGGTGAAGAAGGTGCAACAGAACCTCAGGAGGCTAAAGAAATTTGGCTTAACACCTAAAACCCTCAAACTTTTACAGATGCAAAATTGAAAGCATCCTGTCGGGCTGTATCACCGGCTGGTATGGCAACTGCACTGCCCACAACCGCAAGGCTCTCCAGAGGGTGGTGCGGTCTGCCCAACACATTACCGGGGGCAAACTACCCGCCCTCCAGGACACCTACAGCACCCGATGTCACAGGAAGGCCAAAAAGATCATCAAGGACATCAACCACCCGAGCCACTGCCTGTTCACCCCGTTATCATCCAGAAGGCGAGGTCAGTACAGGTGCATCAAAGCTGAGACTGAAATAGACTTATAGATAGATAGATAGATAGATAGATAGATAGGTACTTTATTTATACCAGAGGGGGAAATTTCTTTGTCAAACAGCTACAACAACAAAACACAGGGCAGGTGCAAAATGCCACAACGAAAGTACACAAAAGACAGATACACGGTACATGATACATAGAGCGGCAGTATGAAAAAGTATAGAAATACAAGATATCAGGAATGCAAAAGCTATAAAAAGACATTGCATAGTATGAGTGGTTGGCTGAATATGTACACTATGCATTGGTGGATGTTGGATGGTTAACTATACTATACAGGTCGATGGCAGAGAAATACTTCTACCTCAAGGTCATCAGACAGCTAAACAGCCACCACTAGCAGATTAGAGGCTGCTGCCTGGAGGCACAGACTAGAAATCACTGGTCACTTTAAGGTATGGAACACTAGTCACTTAATAATGTTTATAATGTTTACATATCTGGCATCACTCATCCCATATGTATATACTGTATTCTATACTATCCTTCGGTATCTCAGTCATTTAAACAATGTTTACATATCTTGCGTTCCCCATCTCATTTGTATATAGTGTATTCAATACTCTTCTACTGTATCTTAGTCCATGCCGCTAGTCCTTATGTATAAAGGCCTAATTCATTACTACTGTTAGATATACTGAACTGTCAGAACTAGAAGCACAAGCATTTCACGACACCCACATTAACACCTGCTAAACATGTGTATGTGACCAATAACATTTGATTTGATTTGAGATTAGAAAGCACCGGCCACACTAGTCACTTTAATAATGTTTCTGTATCTTGCACTACTCATCTCATATGTTTAACTGTATGCTATACTATTCTTCAGTATCTTATTCACCTAATCGTGTTTACATACTTCATCACCAATCTCTTATGTGAATATTGTATACTTTAAAGCTTACTATTCCACTGGATCTTAGTCCAATGCTGCCCTGGCATATGTACAGTGGGGAGAACAAGTATTTGATACACTGCCGATTTTGCAGGTTTTCCCACTTACAAAGCATGTAGAAGTCTGTAATTTTTTATCATAGGTACTCTTCAACTGTGAGTGACGGAATCTAAAACAAAAATCCAGAAAATCACATTGTATGATTTTTAAGTAATTAATTTGCATTTTATTGCATGACATAAGTATTTGATACATCAGAAAAGCAGAACTTAATATTTGGTACAGAAACCTTTGTTTGCAATTACAGAGATCATACGTTTCCTGTAGTTCTTGACCAGGTTTGCACACACTGCAGCAGGGATTTTGGCCCACTCCTCCATATAGACCTTCTGGTTTCGGGGCTGTCGCTGGGCAATACGGACTTTCAGCTCCCTCCAAAGATTTTCTATTGGGTTCAGGTCTGGAGACTGGCTAGGCCACTCCAGGACCTTGATGCTTCTTACGGAGCCACTCCTTAGTTGCCCTGGCTGTGTGTTTCGGGTCATTGTCATGCTGGAAGACCCAGCCACGACCCATCTTCAATGCTCTTACTGAGGGAAGGAGGTTGTTGGCCAAGATCTCGCGATACATGGCCCCATCCATCCTTCCCTCAATACGGTGCAGTCGTCCTGTCCCCTTTGCAGAAAAGCATCCCCAAAGAATGATGTTTCCACCTCCATGCTTCACGGTTGGGATGGTGTTCTTGGGGTTGTACTCATCCTTCTTCTTCCTCCAAACACGGCAAGTGGAGTTTAGACCAAAAAGCTCTATTTTTGTCTCATCAGACCACATGACCTTCTCCCATTCCTCCTCTGGATCATCCAGATGGTCATTGGCAAACTTCAGACGGGCCTGGACATGCACTGGCTTGAGCAGGGGGACCTTGCGTGCGCTGCAGGATTTCAATCCATGCCGGCGTAGTGTGTTACTAATGGTTTTCTTTGAGACTGTGGTCCCAGCTCTCTTCAGGTCATTGACCAGGTCCTGCCGTGTAGTTCTGGGCTGATCCCTCACCTTCCTCATGATCATTGATGCCCCACGAGGTGAGATCTTGCATGGTGCCCCAGACCGAGGGAGATTGACCGTCATCTTGAACTTCTTCCATTTTCTAATAATTGCGCCAACAGTTGTTGCCTTCTCACCAAGCTGCTTGCCTATTGTCCTGTAGCCCATCCCAGCCTTGTGCAGGTCTACAATTTTATCCCTGATGTCCTTACACAGCTCTCTGGTCTTGGCCATTGTGGAGAGGTTGGCGTCTGTTTGATTGAGTGTGTAGACAGGTGTCTTTTATACAGGTAACGAGTTCAAACAGGTGCAGTTAATACAGGTAATGAGTGGAGAACAGGAAGGCTTCTTAAAGAAAAACTAACAGGTCTGTGAGAGCCGGAATTCTTGCTGGTTGGTAGGTGATCAAATACTTATGTCATGCAATAAAATGCAAATTAATTATTTAAAAATCATACAATGTGATTTTCTGGATTTTTGTTTTAGATTCCGTCTCTCACAGTTGAAGTGTACATATGATAAAAATTACAGACCTCTACATGCTTTGTAAGTAGGAAAACCTGCAAAATAGGCAGTGTATCAAATACTTGTTCTCCCCACTGTATATATTCTCAATCCTTTCTTACTTAGATTTATGTGTGTTATATTTTTATATTTATTTAAAATGTATTTAACTAGGCAAGTCAGTTAAGAACAAATTCTTATTTACAATGACGGCCTACCCCGGCCAAACCTGGACGTCATTGGATTCGAACCAGGTACTGTAGTGATGCCTCTAGCACTGAGATTTAGTGTCCATGTTGCAATGATCTGTACACAATTCCTAGAAGCTGAAAATGCCCCAGTACTTCCATTGCCTGCATACTCACCAGACATGTCACCCATTACCCGAGTGGTGCATCGGTCTAAGGCACTGCATCACAGTGCTAGAGGCGTCACTACAGACCCGGGATAGATTCCGGGCTGTATCACAACCGGCCGTGATCGGGAGTCCCATATGGCAGCACACAAATGGCCCAGTGTCGTCCGGGTTAGGGGAGAATTTGTTCTTAACTGACATGCCTAGTTACATAAAGGTTAAATAAATTAAAAAATAATGATTGAGCATGTTTGGGCAGTTGAGAATGATTGAGCAGTTCCCACCAAAAGTATGAACATGTCTGCACTAACTAAATGTATGTCGCTCTGGATAAGAGCGTCTGCTATATGACAAAAATGTCAATGTAATATCCAGCATCTTCGCACAGCCATTGAAGAGGAGTGGGACAACATTCCACAGGCCTCAATCCACAGCCTGATCAACTCTACGTGAAGGAGATGTGTCGCTTTGAATGAGGCTAATGGTGGTCACACCAGATACTGACTGGTTTTCTGATCCACACCTACCTTTAAAAATACATCTGTGACCAACATATTCATCTGTATCCCCAGTCATGTGAAGTCCATAGATTAGGGCCTAATTAATTTAATTCCTTATATGAACTGTAACTCAGTAAAACCTTTGAGATTGTTGCATGTTGTGTTTTTATTTTTGTTCAGTATATGTTTTTGGTTATTGAGTTAATTAGACCATGCCCATTCCAAGCTTACCTTTCAAATAAATCAAGTTATTTCAGGATATTTAGGCAAATTAGCTGGCTAACTCATCTATCCTGCTTGTAGTGTACTCCTCTGCTGATGTCACTCTGATCCTAACCCTGCCTGTGAGAGAAGGTCGCATAAATAAAAGGTCAAGGGTCAAAGGTAATCTAATACATTTGACCCGACCTCTGCCAAATCTCCTTAATACTGTCACAGAGTTGAACCTGGACATATGGATGTAGTAAGTCTGTAAGGGTGAGGTCATCTGAGTTATAGAATTAGTGAAGGGAAGGAGGGTCTACTAGTCAGTTGTACGACTGAATTCATTCAACTGAAAGGTGTCTTCCTCATTTAACCCAAACCCCTCTGATTACACCTATGTAATATGGCCATATGGCTCCCGTCGTGCAACTGTACCAGTATGATTGAACAAAGTATTGAATTATTTATTATCTATTCTGTCAGCTAATCTCAAAATTTGAGATGTAATGTGATCTCTGAAAAATATTGATTATTGATGTAAACAGTGTTCTATTAACATTCTCTTTGTAATGTAAAGCATACATATTTTATCACATTAATTAATAACATAAATCTACAATGCAGAGCCTTGATAAAATAACAAATACGTTTATGAATTATATCAATATATGATATATTCAATATACAGTATACTGAAGCATTCAGTTCAATTCTGATTCAATTATCTCTCCCTCTAAATTTAAATCCATTCAAATTCCAGGTCAGTCTTTGAATTCAGAGATAATTAAATCCCTCTGAATTCCAATGTTATGTAAATTCCAAGAATACAATTCAATATTATCCCCAATAATTCCACAAATTATAATTCAATTCTGTAACCTTTATTTAACTAGGCAAGTAAGTTAAGAAGAAATTCTTATTTACAATGACGGCCAAAGCCGGACAACGCTGGGCCAATTGTGCACCGCCCTATGGGACTCCCAATCACGGCCGGGTGTGATACAGCCTGGATAAAGCTGATAATGTCACTGTTCAGACAAACTAGCTTTACTGGGAATATAGGAATACAAATTATTAAAAACAAATCCTACAGTAAATGTTTAAAACTGTGGATTCACTCCATTAACTGGGAAATGCAAACATATTAAATTCCAATACAAGTCAGTTTTAAAGATGAAAGGTTTTTACAAATTCAAATTCATAGTCAGTTTAATTCCATTTCAATTCCAATACATGAAGATTTTTTAAAAATCAAATTGAATTCAATGTAATTCTCCACAAGTGAATTCAAGAATATTATTGGAATTTCAAATTAAATTGGAATTGATCCTAAACCTGGTATTTATACAGCCAGTGAAGTATATTCTTCATTGTTGTGACACCAAGGCAACAGTGAGGAAACCAGACACTAATTCCTATGAAGTCAGTCTTTAACTACCTGATGGTGTCGTCATGGCTACAAGAACCCTCTAAAAGCCTGGATTACACTTCTGCTTTTGATCTCACCACAGTGGAGCTATAGTTGTGGGGGGAGGGGGAGAAGGAGGGGGAGGCTCATAACAGTGGAGCTATAGTTATGGGGGGAGGCTCATAACAGTGGAGATATAGTTGTGGGGGGAGGGGGGAGGCTCATAACAGGGGAACTATAGTTGTGGGGGGAGGCTCATAACAGTGGAGCTATAGTTATGGGGGAGGCTCATAACAGTGAAACTATAGTTATGGGGGGAGGCTCATAACAGTGGAGCTATAGTTATGGGGGGAGGCTCATAACAGTATAAACTATAGTTATGGGGGGAGGGGGAGGCTCATAACAGTGGAACTATAGTTATGGGGGGAGGCTCATAACAGTGGAGCTATAGTTATGGGGGGAGGCTCATAACAGTGAAACTATAGTTATGGGGGGAGGGGGGAGGCTCATAACAGTGGAACTATAGTTATAGGGGGAGGGGGGAGGGGGAGGCTCATAACAGTGAAACTATAGTTATAGGGGGAGGGGGGAGGCTCATAACAGTGAAACTATAGTTATGGGGGGAGGGGGGAGGCTCATAACAGTGGAACTATAGTTATGGGGGGAGGGGGGAGGGGGAGGCTCATAACAGTGGAACTATAGTTGTGGGGGGAGGGGGGAGGGGGAGGCTCATAACAGTGGAACTATAGTTATAGGGGGAGGGGGGAGGCTCATAACAGTGGAACTATAGTTGTGGGGGGAGGGGGGAGGCTCATAACAGTGGAACTATAGTTGTGGGGGGAGGCTCATAACAGTGGAACTATAGTTATGGGGGGAGGCTCATAACAGTGGAACTATAGTTATGGGGGGAGGCTCATAACAGTGGAACTATAGTTATGGGGGGAGGGGGGAGGCTCATAACAGTGGAACTATAGTTATAGGGGGAGGGGGGAGGGGGGAGGGGGAGGCTCATAACAGTGGAACTATAGTTGTGGGGGGAGGCTCATAACAGTGGAACTATAGTTGTGGGGGGAGGGGGGAGGGGGAGGCTCATAACAGTGGAACTATAGTTATAGGGGGAGGGGGGAGGCTCATAACAGTGGAACTATAGTTGTGGGGGGAGGGGGGAGGCTCATAACAGTGGAACTATAGTTGTGGGGGGAGGCTCATAACAGTGGAACTATAGTTATGGGGGGAGGCTCATAACAGTGGAACTATAGTTATGGGGGGAGGCTCATAACAGTGGAACTATAGTTATGGGGGGAGGGGGGAGGCTCATAACAGTGGAACTATAGTTATAGGGGGAGGGGGGAGGGGGGAGGGGGAGGCTCATAACAGTGGAACTATAGTTGTGGGGGGAGGCTCATAACAGTGGAACTATAGTTATGGGGGGAGGCTCATAACAGTGGAACTATAGTTATGGGGGGAGGCTCATAACAGTGGAACTATAGTTATGGGGGGAGGCTCATAACAGTGGAACTATAGTTATGGGGGGAGGCTCATAACAGTGGAACTATAGTTGTGGGGGGGAGGGGGGAGGCTCATAACAGTGGAACTATAGTTATGGGGGGAGGGGGGAGGCTCATAACAGTGGAACTATAGTTATGGGGGGGGAGGGGGGAGGCTCATAACAGTGGAACTATAGTTATGGGGGGAGGGGGGAGGCTCATAACAGTGGAACTATAGTTGTGGGGGGGAGGCTCATAACAGGGGAACTATAGTTATGGGGGGAGGGGGGAGGCTCATAACAGTGGCACTATAGTTGTGGGGGGAGGGGGGAGGCTCATAACAGTGGAACTATAGTTGTGGGGGGAGGGGGGAGGCTCATAACAGGGGAACTATAGTTGTGGGGGGGAGGGGGGAGGCTCATAACAGTGGAACTATAGTTGTGGGGGGGAGGCTCATAACAGTAAAACTATAGTTGTGGGGGGAGGGGGGAGGCTCATAACAGTGGAACTATAGTTGTGGGGGGGAGGCTCATAACAGTGAAACTATAGTTGTGGGGGGGAGGCTCATAACAGGGGAACTATAGTTTTGGGGGGAGGGGGGAGGCTCATAACAGTGGCACTATAGTTGTGGGGGGAGGCTCATAACAGTGGAACTATAGTTATGGGGGGAGGCTCATAACAGTGGAACTATAGTTGTGGGGGGAGGCTCATAACAGTGGAACTATAGTTATGGGGGGAGGCTCATAACAGTGGAACTATAGTTATGGGGGGAGGCTCATAACAGTGGAACTATAGTTATGGGGGGAGGCTCATAACAGTGGAACTATAGTTATGGGGGGAGGCTCATAACAGTGGAACTATAGTTGTGGGGGGGAGGGGGGAGGCTCATAACAGTGGAACTATAGTTATGGGGGGAGGGGGGAGGCTCATAACAGTGGAACTATAGTTATGGGGGGGGAGGGGGGAGGCTCATAACAGTGGAACTATAGTTATGGGGGGAGGGGGGAGGCTCATAACAGTGGAACTATAGTTATGGGGGGAGGGGGGAGGCTCATAACAGTGGAACTATAGTTGTGGGGGGGAGGCTCATAACAGGGGAACTATAGTTATGGGGGGAGGGGGGAGGCTCATAACAGTGGCACTATAGTTGTGGGGGGAGGGGGGAGGCTCATAACAGTGGAACTATAGTTGTGGGGGGAGGGGGGAGGCTCATAACAGGGGAACTATAGTTGTGGGGGGGAGGGGGGAGGCTCATAACAGTGGAACTATAGTTGTGGGGGGGAGGCTCATAACAGTAAAACTATAGTTGTGGGGGGAGGGGGGAGGCTCATAACAGTGGAACTATAGTTGTGGGGGGGAGGCTCATAACAGTGAAACTATAGTTGTGGGGGGGAGGCTCATAACAGGGGAACTATAGTTTTGGGGGGAGGGGGGAGGCTCATAACAGTGGCACTATAGTTGTGGGGGGAGGGGGGAGGGGGGAGGCTCATAACAGGGGAACTATAGTTATGGGGGGAGGGGGGAGGCTCATAACAGTGGCACTATAGTTGTGGGGGGAGGGGGGAGGCTCATAACAGGGGAACTATAGTTGTGGGGGGAGGGGGGAGGCTCATAACAGGGGAACTATAGTTATGGGGGGAGGGGGGAGGCTCATAACAGTGGCACTATAGTTGTGGGGGGAGGCTCATAACAGGGGAACTATAGTTATGGGGGGAGGGGGGAGGCTCATAACAGTGGCACTATAGTTGTGGGGGGAGGGGGGAGGCTCATAACAGGGGAACTATAGTTGTGGGGGGAGGGGGGAGGCTCATAACAGTGGAACTATAGTTGTGGGGGGAGGGGGGAGGGGGAGGCTCATAACAGTAAAACTATAGTTGTGGGGGGAGGGGGGAGGCTCATAACAGTGGAACTATAGTTGTGGGGGGGAGGCTCATAACAGTAAAACTATAGTTGTGGGGGGAGGGGGGAGGCTCATAACAGTAAAACTATAGTTGTGGGGGGGAGGGGGGAGGCTCATAACAGTGGAACTATAGTTGTGGGGGGGAGGCTCATAACAGTAAAACTATAGTTGTGGGGGGAGGGGGGAGGCTCATAACAGTGAAACTATAGTTGTGGGGGGGAGGCTCATAACAGTAAAACTATAGTTGTGGGGGGAGGGGGGAGGGGGGAGGCTCATAACAGGGGAACTATAGTTGTGGGGGGGAGGCTCATAACAGGGGAACTATAGTTATGGGGGGAGGGGGGAGGCTCATAACAGTGGCACTATAGTTGTGGGGGGAGGGGGGAGGCTCATAACAGGGGAACTATAGTTGTGGGGGGGAGGGGGGAGGCTCATAACAGTGGAACTATAGTTGTGGGGGGAGGGGGGAGGCTCATAACAGGGGAACTATAGTTGTGGGGGGGAGGGGGGAGGCTCATAACAGGGGAACTATAGTTGTGGGGGGAGGGGGGAGGCTCATAACAGGGGAACTATAGTTGTGGGGGGAGGCTCATAACAGGGGAACTATAGTTGTGGGGGGAGGGGGGAGGCTCATAACAGGGGAACTATAGTTGTGGGGGGGAGGCTCATAACAGGGGAACTATAGTTGTGGGGGGAGGGGGAGGCTCATAACAGTGGAACTATAGTTGTGGGGGGGAGGGGGGAGGTTCATAACAGTGTTACTATAGTTGTGGGGGGGAGGCTCATAACAGGGGAACTATAGTTGTGGGGGGAGGGGGGAGGCTCATAACAGTGGAACTATAGTTGTGGGGGGAGGGGGGAGGGGGAGGCTCATAACAGTGAAACTATAGTTATGGGGGGGAGGGGGGAGGTTCATAACAGTGTTACTATAGTTGTGGGGGGGAGGCTCATAACAGGGGAACTATAGTTGTGGGGGGGAGGGGGGAGGCTCATAACAGGGGAACTATATTTATGGGGGGAGGGGGGAGGCTCATAACAGGGGAAATATAGTTGTGGGGGGGAGGGGGGAGGTTCATAACAGTGTTACTATAGTTGTGGGGGGGAGGCTCATAACAGGGGAACTATAGTTGTGGGGGGGAGGGGGGAGGCTCATAACAGGGGAACTATATTTATGGGGGGAGGGGGGAGGCTCATAACAGGGGAACTATAGTTGTGGGGGTGAGGGGGGAGGCTCATAACAGGGGAAATATAGTTGTGGGGGGGAGGGGGGAGGTTCATAACAGTGTTACTATAGTTGTGGGGGGGAGGCTCATAACAGGGGAACTATAGTTGTGGGGGGAGGGGGGAGGCTCATAACAGTGAAACTATAGTTATGGGGGGAGGGGGGAGGTTCATAACAGTGTTACTATAGTTGTGGGGGGGAGGCTCATAACAGGGGAACTATAGTTGTGGGGGGGAGGGGGGAGGCTCATAACAGGGGAACTATAGTTATGGGGGGAGGGGGGAGGGGGAGGCTCATAACAGTGAAACTATAGTTATGGGGGGGGGGGGGAGGTTCATAACAGTGTTACTATAGTTGTGGGGGGGAGGCTCATAACAGGGGAACTATAGTTATGGGGGGAGGGGGGAGGTTCATAACAGTGTTACTATAGTTGTGGGGGGGAGGCTCATAACAGGGGAACTATAGTTGTGGGGGGGAGGGGGGAGGCTCATAACAGGGGAACTATAGTTATGGGGGGAGGGGGGAGGCTCATAACAGGGGAACTATAGTTGTGGGGGGGAGGGGGGAGGCTCATAACAGGGGAACTATAGTTGTGGGGGGGAGGTTCATAACAGGGGAACTATAGTTGTGGGGGGGAGGGGGGAGGTTCATAACAGGGGAACTATAGTTGTGGGGGGGAGGTTCATAACAGGGGAACTATAGTTGTGGGGGGGAGGCTCATAACAGGGGAACTATAGTTGTGGGGGGGAGGCTCATAACAGGGGAACTATAGTTTTGGGGGGGAGGCTCATAACAGGGGAACTATAGTTATGGGGGGGAGGTTCATAACAGGGGAACTATAGTTGTGGGGGGGAGGTTCATAACAGGGGAACTATAGTTGTGGGGGGGAGGTTCATAACAGGGGAACTATAGTTTTGGGGGGGAGGCTCATAACAGGGGAACTATAGTTATGGGGGGGAGGCTCATAACAGGGGAACTATAGTTATGGGGGGGAGGGGGGAGGCTCATAACAGGGGAACTATAGTTATGGGGGGGAGGCTCATAACAGGGGAACTATAGTTATGGGGGGAGGGGGGAGGCTCATAACAGGGGAACTATAGTTTTGGGGGGGAGGGGGGAGGCTCATAACAGGGGAACTATAGGTATGGGGGGGAGGCTCATAACAGGGGAACTATAGTTATGGGGGGGAGGGGGGAGGCTCATAACAGGGGAACTATAGTTATGGGGGGGAGGGGGGAGGCTCATAACAGGGGAACTATAGTTATGGGGGGGAGGGGGGAGGCTCATAACAGGGGAACTATAGTTATGGGGGGGAGGCTCATAACAGGGGAACTATAGTTGTGGGGGGGAGGTTCATAACAGGGGAACTATAGTTGTGGGGGGGAGGGGGGAGGTTCATAACAGGGGAACTATAGTTGTGGGGGGGAGGTTCATAACAGGGGAACTATAGTTGTGGGGGGGAGGGGGGAGGCTCATAACAGTGAAACTATAGTTATGGGGGGGAGGGGGGAGGTTCATAACAGTGTTACTATAGTTGTGGGGGGGAGGCTCATAACAGGGGAACTATAGTTGTGGGGGGGAGGGGGGAGGCTCATAACAGGGGAACTATAGTTATGGGGGGAGGGGGGAGGCTCATAACAGGGGAACTATAGTTGTGGGGGGGAGGCTCATAACAGGGGAACTATAGTTGTGGGGGGGAGGTTCATAACAGGGGAACTATAGTTGTGGGGGGGAGGGGGGAGGTTCATAACAGGGGAACTATAGTTGTGGGGGGGAGGTTCATAACAGGGGAACTATAGTTGTGGGGGGGAGGCTCATAACAGGGGAACTATAGTTGTGGGGGGAGGCTCATAACAGGGGAACTATAGTTTTGGGGGGGAGGCTCATAACAGGGGAACTATAGTTATGGGGGGGAGGTTCATAACAGGGGAACTATAGTTGTGGGGGGGAGGTTCATAACAGGGGAACTATAGTTGTGGGGGGGAGGGGGAGGCTCATAACAGGGGAACTATAGTTGTGGGGGGGAGGGGGGAGGCTCATAACAGGGGAACTATAGTTATGGGGGGGAGGCTCATAACAGGGGAACTATAGTTATGGGGGGGAGGGGGGAGGCTCATAACAGGGGAACTATAGTTATGGGGGGGAGGCTCATAACAGGGGAACTATAGTTATGGGGGGAGGGGGGAGGCTCATAACAGGGGAACTATAGTTTTGGGGGGGAGGGGGGAGGCTCATAACAGGGGAACTATAGTTATGGGGGGGAGGCTCATAACAGGGGAACTATAGTTATGGGGGGGAGGGGGGAGGCTCATAACAGGGGAACTATAGTTATGGGGGGGAGGGGGGAGGCTCATAACAGGGGAACTATAGTTATGGGGGGGAGGCTCATAACAGGGGAACTATAGTTGTGGGGGGGAGGCTCATAACAGGGGAACTATAGTTATGGGGGGGAGGCTCATAACAGGGGAACTATAGTTGTGGGGGGGAGGCTCATAACAGGGGAACTATAGTTGTGGGGGGGAGGCTCATAACAGGGGAACTATAGTTGTGGGGGGAGGCTCATAACAGGGGAACTATAGTTGTGGGGGGGAGGCTCATAACAGGGGAACTATAGTTATGGGGGGGAGGCTCATAACAGGGGAACTATAGTTGTGGGGGGAGGCTCATAACAGGGGAACTATAGTTGTGGGGGGGAGGCTCATAACAGGGGAACTATAGTTGTGGGGGGAGGCTCATAACAGGGGAACTATAGTTGTGGGGGGGAGGCTCATAACAGGGGAACTATAGTTGTGGGGGGAGGCTCATAACAGGGGAACTATAGTTTTGGGGGGGAGGCTCATAACAGGGGAACTATAGTTTTGGGGGGGAGGGGGGAGGCTCATAACAGGGGAACTATAGTTTTGGGGGGGAGGCTCATAACAGGGGAACTATAGTTATGGGGGGGAGGGGGGAGGCTCATAACAGGGGAACTATAGTTGTGGGGGGGAGGCTCATAACAGGGGAACTATAGTTGTGGGGGGGAGGGGGGAGGCTCATAACAGGGGAACTATAGTTGTGGGGGGGAGGCTCATAACAGGGGAACTATAGTTGTGGGGGGGAGGGGGGAGGCTCATAACAGGGGAACTATAGTTGTGGGGGGGAGGCTCATAACAGGGGAACTATAGTTGTGGGGGGGAGGCTCATAACAGGGGAACTATAGTTTTGGGGGGGAGGCTCATAACAGGGGAACTATAGTTTTGGGGGGGAGGGGGGAGGCTCATAACAGGGGAACTATAGTTGTGGGGGGGAGGGGGGAGGCTCATAACAGGGGAACTATAGTTGTGGGGGGGAGGCTCATAACAGGGGAACTATAGTTTTGGGGGGGAGGCTCATAACAGGGGAACTATAGTTTTGGGGGGAGGGGGGAGGCTCATAACAGGGGAACTATAGTTGTGGGGGGGAGGCTCATAACAGGGGAACTATAGTTGTGGGGGGGAGGCTCATGCTCTCAATGCTCATAACAGTTGCCGATTGCTTTCACAATGAAAGTGAATGCTCAGACAAAAGCATCAAAACCTTAACTTTTGTAACCATCCCTTAAACACAGGCACCAAATGTACACACACATTTTCTGCTTTGCACTTTGTTTGCAATTCTGCAACACACTTGCAAAATACTACATACTGTTTCTTACGTTAGACACTTCGTTCACTAATGAAATCTCTTGCAATCATTGGGAAAACACTTCTATTCAAAATGAATAGAACACCTGAAATCGGTAACACCCACACACACAGTTAGTCTGAGCCTTAGCACTACAATTAGACCTCAGGTAAGCTCACCTCTTCTGTGAGAACTTTGCAAACATGGAGGCAGTGAGAGGTAAAGAGGAAGAAGAAGAAGAGGAAGAGAGAGAGGAGGAGGAGGAGGACAACAAAGAAGAGGACCAGGTAATAGACATATTGCTGAGGACATAGAGACACTTTGGTGGACCATGTCATAAATCATGGCCTGTTGATGAGGGAGGCTGGGCAGAGAGTCCAGCCCAACCAGAGTCGCTACACGGTAGCATCCATAATACGGACATTTAGACTGGAGAACAGGTATATCTTCAACTTTCTACACTAGACTGTACCTATGTAATTGTTGCATATCATCACAGTATAATACAATGGAGTCCTACAATATTAGGTCTATGCTCCTCAGTGAACAACAGAACTAGGTATAGTGCTGTGGAGTACACATAATACAGATGTTACTGTGTACAGTATGACAGTACAGTATGGAAAAAAGAACCTAACCAATGACCTCATATTCTTGCATTTTCTATAGAACTGCCAGATGACCTCCTGTGGGTGGAAGGCAACGTCTGTTCACCATGAACAGGAACTGACAATTCAATCCAGTGTTGGCAAACAACACCATCCACCTACATCAGCAACGAGAGCCAATCATCGCAGATCACACGACATTCCATAATATCCACCGTGTCAGTATGTCGACACTCTGCCGCGTTTTACGTCAACACCAACTTACGATGAAGCAGCTGTACAGGGTTCCATTTGAGAGGAACAGCGTAAGAGTCAAAGACCTTCGCTATGACTATGAGCAAGTAAGTGTCACTGTACTATTACTGTAATACAGTAATGGCAGAAGATTGTGCAGAGATACATTCAGACAAAGCAGTATGTGACCTAGCCTGTAGCTTGTAGTTTTGACTGAATGTGTCTGACCCAACCCACCCCCCCCACCCCCATCCTTGTATGAAAACGTAGACATTGTAGTCCTGTGTTCTGAGTTACACCATATTCACGGTACAGTGTATGCATTTTCTGTTACAGAGAGTCCTGGACTTTGATGCAGCTGCACAGCCTCTTGAGTTCATTTTCATTGATGAAGCTGGATTCAATCTAGCTAAACCAGGCGTCGAGGCCCAGATGTTAAAGGACCAAGAGCCGTTGTGAACGTCCCTGGGCAGCGCAGTTCTCCATCACCATGCCACCCTAGGTCCCTACAATACTGCGCACATAATCATATTTCTGGATGGACTACATTATGCAGTTGTACAGGACGGACCAGAGCAGCCCAGGTTTGTTGTCATCTGGGATAATGTTAGTTTCCACCGGGCTGCTCCGGTCAGGGACTGGTTCACCAACCACAATAACTTCACAGTTGTACACTTGGCCCCTTACTCCCATTTCTCAATCCGATTGAGGAATTCTTGTTGTCTTGGCGTTGGAAAGTGTATGACCGCCAACCACATGCCCGCCTGCCTCTTCTGCAAGCAGTGGAGACATTGAGGTGGGGTCAGTCCAGGGTTGGATGCGTCACGCAAGGCCATATTTTCCCCATTGCCTAGCCAGGGATGACTGCTTGTGATGTGGATGAGGTGATGTGGCCAGACCCTAACAGAAGGCAGGACCATAAACCATCCACCCCATCCTTTAGAATCCCTAACAATACTATTTTTTGTTTACCATTGCACTGTAATTTTACTGTAACTATTTTTGTTTCAGTGAGTTTACAGTAACATATCGTATTGATTAATGTACTGTAATTCTACTTTTCTTTGTGTTTTTTTGTTGATGTAAAAACCTGCAATGGCAAACAAATAAGCTGTATATATTCTTCTGAAGTCTTTTCTATTTTTGTGTTGATTGGAATGTGAGTAGATGTACTGAACTGGAACAATCTTTCACAGAATCCTGTATGAGAACATTAAAAAGGTGTACAAAGTACCAAAGACAGCAGTGTTTTGTATAAAGTACATCAGTGTGTTGTTGCTGCTTTGAAAGACTCATTCAAATGGTGCATGTGTGTATCATTTTGTTGCAAAAATGCCATTTTGAAAAATAATTGTGTGGTTTTGATTGCAGTTTCATTTTTACATAGAAGTGAGATGTTTATCTCCAAGTGTTGTGTCTTATTTGGCTTGTGTGTAGAGTTTTAACACAATGAGCCAAGTGTGTAAGCAATCACAAAAACATGTATTATCATGTAATGTTGAACATTCAAATACAAGTAACTTAGATTTCCTGAGAGGGAACGTCATGTGTGGTGGACTGGTACATACTGTATAAGGCACATAACATGTTCCATGAGGTATTTTGTTATGTTAGTTATTTTTTCCAGGAAACAATTTTATGGCTCAAATATTAAACTCCAATATGCTATAAGATAGGGGGGAGGGGGGAGGCTCATAACAGGGGAACTATAGTTGTGGGGGGGAGGCTCATAACAGGGGAACTATAGTTTTGGGGGGGAGGCTCATAACAGGGGAACTATAGTTTTGGGGGGAGGGGGGAGGCTCATAACAGGGGAACTATAGTTGTGGGGGGGAGGCTCATAACAGGGGAACTATAGTTGTGGGGGGGAGGCTCATGCTCTCAATGCTCATAACAGTTGCCGATTGCTTTCACAATGAAAGTGAATGCTCAGACAAAAGCATCAAAACCTTAACTTTTGTAACCATCCCTTAAACACAGGCACCAAATGTACACACACATTTTCTGCTTTGCACTTTGTTTGCAATTCTGCAACACACTTGCAAAATACTACATACTGTTTCTTACGTTAGACACTTCGTTCACTAATGAAATCTCTTGCAATCATTGGGAAAACACTTCTATTCAAAATGAATAGAACACCTGAAATCGGTAACACCCACACACACAGTTAGTCTGAGCCTTAGCACTACAATTAGACCTCAGGTAAGCTCACCTCTTCTGTGAGAACTTTGCAAACATGGAGGCAGTGAGAGGTAAAGAGGAAGAAGAAGAAGAGGAAGAGAGAGAGGAGGAGGAGGAGGACAACAAAGAAGAGGACCAGGTAATAGACATATTGCTGAGGACATAGAGACACTTTGGTGGACCATGTCATAAATCATGGCCTGTTGATGAGGGAGGCTGGGCAGAGAGTCCAGCCCAACCAGAGTCGCTACACGGTAGCATCCATAATACGGACATTTAGACTGGAGAACAGGTATATCTTCAACTTTCTACACTAGACTGTACCTATGTAATTGTTGCATATCATCACAGTATAATACAATGGAGTCCTACAATATTAGGTCTATGCTCCTCAGTGAACAACAGAACTAGGTATAGTGCTGTGGAGTACACATAATACAGATGTTACTGTGTACAGTATGACAGTACAGTATGGAAAAAAGAACCTAACCAATGACCTCATATTCTTGCATTTTCTATAGAACTGCCAGATGACCTCCTGTGGGTGGAAGGCAACGTCTGTTCACCATGAACAGGAACTGACAATTCAATCCAGTGTTGGCAAACAACACCATCCACCTACATCAGCAACGAGAGCCAATCATCGCAGATCACACGACATTCCATAATATCCACCGTGTCAGTATGTCGACACTCTGCCGCGTTTTACGTCAACACCAACTTACGATGAAGCAGCTGTACAGGGTTCCATTTGAGAGGAACAGCGTAAGAGTCAAAGACCTTCGCTATGACTATGAGCAAGTAAGTGTCACTGTACTATTACTGTAATACAGTAATGGCAGAAGATTGTGCAGAGATACATTCAGACAAAGCAGTATGTGACCTAGCCTGTAGCTTGTAGTTTTGACTGAATGTGTCTGACCCAACCCACCCCCCCCACCCCCATCCTTGTATGAAAACGTAGACATTGTAGTCCTGTGTTCTGAGTTACACCATATTCACGGTACAGTGTATGCATTTTCTGTTACAGAGAGTCCTGGACTTTGATGCAGCTGCACAGCCTCTTGAGTTCATTTTCATTGATGAAGCTGGATTCAATCTAGCTAAACCAGGCGTCGAGGCCCAGATGTTAAAGGACCAAGAGCCGTTGTGAACGTCCCTGGGCAGCGCAGTTCTCCATCACCATGCCACCCTAGGTCCCTACAATACTGCGCACATAATCATATTTCTGGATGGACTACATTATGCAGTTGTACAGGACGGACCAGAGCAGCCCAGGTTTGTTGTCATCTGGGATAATGTTAGTTTCCACCGGGCTGCTCCGGTCAGGGACTGGTTCACCAACCACAATAACTTCACAGTTGTACACTTGGCCCCTTACTCCCATTTCTCAATCCGATTGAGGAATTCTTGTTGTCTTGGCGTTGGAAAGTGTATGACCGCCAACCACATGCCCGCCTGCCTCTTCTGCAAGCAGTGGAGACATTGAGGTGGGGTCAGTCCAGGGTTGGATGCGTCACGCAAGGCCATATTTTCCCCATTGCCTAGCCAGGGATGACTGCTTGTGATGTGGATGAGGTGATGTGGCCAGACCCTAACAGAAGGCAGGACCATAAACCATCCACCCCATCCTTTAGAATCCCTAACAATACTATTTTTTGTTTACCATTGCACTGTAATTTTACTGTAACTATTTTTGTTTCAGTGAGTTTACAGTAACATATCGTATTGATTAATGTACTGTAATTCTACTTTTCTTTGTGTTTTTTTGTTGATGTAAAAACCTGCAATGGCAAACAAATAAGCTGTATATATTCTTCTGAAGTCTTTTCTATTTTTGTGTTGATTGGAATGTGAGTAGATGTACTGAACTGGAACAATCTTTCACAGAATCCTGTATGAGAACATTAAAAAGGTGTACAAAGTACCAAAGACAGCAGTGTTTTGTATAAAGTACATCAGTGTGTTGTTGCTGCTTTGAAAGACTCATTCAAATGGTGCATGTGTGTATCATTTTGTTGCAAAAATGCCATTTTGAAAAATAATTGTGTGGTTTTGATTGCAGTTTCATTTTTACATAGAAGTGAGATGTTTATCTCCAAGTGTTGTGTCTTATTTGGCTTGTGTGTAGAGTTTTAACACAATGAGCCAAGTGTGTAAGCAATCACAAAAACATGTATTATCATGTAATGTTGAACATTCAAATACAAGTAACTTAGATTTCCTGAGAGGGAACGTCATGTGTGGTGGACTGGTACATACTGTATAAGGCACATAACATGTTCCATGAGGTATTTTGTTATGTTAGTTATTTTTTCCAGGAAACAATTTTATGGCTCAAATATTAAACTCCAATATGCTATAAGATAGGGCCCAACATTTTATAGGCAGGTGAACTAGACATGTTCTGCATTTATTTCAGTTACATGATCTCATTTAAATGTCTTGGCCTTTACATGGCCTCACAAACACATGTTGAGAGAAAGTTCCCCTAGAACTCTGTATCTACCACACATGGCAGGAAGTGACCTCATCTATTCTGCCAACTCACTCCGCAGACACACACGCGCACACACACACACTGCAGCTTCTGTTATGCTCACTTCCCTGCAACATGCAATGTGTATCTGTGTGTGTGTGTGTTTGTGCGTATCTGTGTGTTTGTGCGTCTGTGAATTTTTTCACCATATATTTGGGGGAGGGGAGGCTCATTTCACCAGTCTTCTTCTTTGTCTGAGGATCCATATGAACTGTTCTCTCCTGACAGTTTGAGCTGTCTGAGGATCCATATGAACTGTTCTCTCCTGACAGTTTGAGCTGTCTGAGGATCCATATGAACTGTTCTCTCCTGACAGTTTGAACTGTCTGAGGATCCATATGAACTGTTCTCTCCTGACAGTTTGAGCTGTCTGAGGATCCATATGAACTGTTCTCTCCTGACAGTTTGAGCTGTCTGAGGATCCATATGAACTGTTTTCCCCTGACAGTTTGAGCTTCAGAGAGAGTTGTTTTCCCCTACAGCCATATTCAGATTTCCTACTAACTCTGCAATAGATGAAGTCTCAGTATTGAACAGGTGAAGTCTCTTAGTATTGAACAGGTGAAGTCTTCTAGTATTGAACAGGTGAAGTCTCTTAGTATTGAACAGATGAAGTCTCCTAGTATTGAACAGGTGAAGTCTCTTAGTATTGAACAGATGAAGCCTCTTAGTATTGAACAGGTGAAGTCTCTTAGTTTTGAACAGGTGAAGTCTCCTAGTATTGAACAGGTGAAGTCTCTTAGTATTGAACAGGTGAAGTCTTAGTATTGAACAGGTGCAGTCTCTTAGTATTGAACAGGTGAAGTCTCCTAGTATTGAACAGGTGAAGTCTCTTAGTATTGAACAGGTGAAATCTCTTAGTATTGAACAGGTGAAGTCTCTTAGTATTGAACAGGTGAAGTCTCCTAGTATTGAACAGGTGAACTCTCCTAGTATTGAACAGGTGAAGTCTCTTAGTATTGAACAGGTGAAGTCTCCTAGTATTGAACAGGTGAACTCTCCTAGTATTGAACAGGTGAAGTCTCTTAGTATTGAACAGGTGAAGTCTCCTACTATTGAACAGGTGAAGTCTCTTAGTATTGAACAGGTGAAATCTCTTAGTATTGAACAGGTGAAGTCTCCTAGTATTGAACAGGTGAAGTCTCCTAGTATTGAACAGGTGAAGTCTCCTAGTATTGAACAGGTGAAGTCTCCTAGTATTGAACAGGTGAAGTCTCTTAGTATTGAACAGGTGAAGTCTCCTAGTATTGAACAGGTGAAGTGTCCTAGTATTGAACAGGTGAAGTCTCTTAGTATTGAACAGGTGAAGGCTCCTAGTATTGAACAGGTGAAGTCTCCTAGTATTGAACAGGTGAAGTCGCCTAGTATTGAACAGGTGAAGTCTCCTAGTATTGAACAGGTGAAGTCTCCTAGTATTGAACAGGTGAAGTGTCCTAGTATTGAACAGGTGAAGTCTCTTAGTATTGAACAGGTGAAGTCTCCTAGTATTGAACAGGTGAAGTCTCCTAGTATTGAACAGGTGAAGTGTCCTAGTATTGAACAGGTGAAGTCTCCTAGTATTGAACAGGTGAAGTCTCCTAGTATTGAACAGGTGAAGTATCTTAGTATTGAACAGGTGAAGTCTCCTAGTATTGAACAGGTGAAGTGTCCTAGTATTGAACAGGTGAAGTCTCTTAGTAATGAACAGGTGAAGTCTCCTAGTATTGAACAGGTGAAGTCTCTTAGTAATGAACAGGTGAAGTATCTTAGTATTGAACAGGTGAAGTCTCCTAGTATTGAACAGGTGAAGTGTCCTAGTATTGAACAGGTGAAGTCTCTTAGTAATGAACAGGTGAAGTCTCTTAGTAATGAACAGGTGAAGTCTCCTAGTATTGACGGCTGCTCATATTGTCCCTTTGCTCTCTGCTAGTGAGCAGACAGTGACACTATATTTCTATATATACTATATTTACTATATTTCTGAAGATATATTCTCTGGAGTGAAGAAATATAGCTGTCAAAAACAGAAATGTCTTGTTTAAACTTACAAAACACTGGAGCTAAGAAAATGTCTGCACCTGTTATATGACGGGTTAGGTTAGGGACCGATACTACCTGGTACTATGTTACATCATGAACCAGGCTAAGCAGAGCGCCGAAGCAATTACAGACCTCCACCAGGAAATGTCTTCATTGATAATGTATCGTAATGCTCAGAAGTGCTTAAGACAGATTCTCACTGCTGCTCGCTCATTAAACATCATATGTTTTGCTGGTGCTTTGAACAAGAAAGTACTCCTGTCTTGACTACACTGATATTTCTCTACTGATATGTTCTTTATGCTTCATGATGACATGAAGACAGGCCCTGAGGTGAATGAAGACAGGCCCTGAGGTGAATGAAGACAGGCCCTGAGGTGAATGAAGACAGGCCCTGAGGTGAATGAAGACAGGCCCTGAGGTGAATGAAGACAGGCCCTGAGGTGAATGAAGACAGGCCCTGAGGTGAATGAAGACAGGCCCTGAGGTGAATGAAGACAGGCCCTGAGGTGAATGGAGTCACACATTGTTTATGTTGATGTCAAGGAGAGGAGTGAATTTTTACAGAGGCTTGATGGCTGATATAAGCTATATTTGGAGAGTCCCACCCATGTCTCCATCTCCCACCCATCCTGAAGTCAGTCACAGCTCCCTATAGCCAGGCTACTGTGACTTCATCGGAATGTGTGGCGGGTCCTTTATAAAGCAGGTGGTCCTGGCCACAGATGTGTCTGCCTGAATGCCTACCTAAAACTAGCCACAGGTGTGCCCATCTGGCTACCCAACTGCAATGATGCCCAATGACCACTGACCTCAGGGTAAGGGTGTCAGTCACAGTCTGTCCACATACCAACCTGGCTGAAGCTGCCACACTAACCACAAACATCTGCTGGCTGACTGAATGTCTGGCTGACTGGCTGGCGCAATGTAAATTTGCAGTGTTGGCATTCTGAGGCTAAACAAAGTCAACCCTCACTCAGCTCAGGCAGGAGAGAGAGAGAGAAATTAATTTTCGACTTAGTCACGCACCCTTCATCTTGTTCTGAAATTCGTCTGGAAAATGTTATCAAAGAGGCATCTCTCTTTCTCTCTATATATATACAGTATAACTCTCCCTTTTACTCTCTCTCTCTCTCTCTCTCTCTCTCTCTCTCCTCTCTCCTCTCTCTCTCCTCTCTCTCTCTCTCTCTCTCTCTCTCTCCTCTCTCTCTCCTCTCTCTCCTCTCTCTCTCTCCTCTCGCTCTCTCTCTCTCTCAATTCAAGGGGCTTTATTGGCATGGGAAACATATCTTAATATTGGCAAAGCAAGTGAAATAGATAATAAACAAAAGTGAAATAAACAATAACAAATTAACAGTAAACATTACACTCAGAAGTTCCTAAATAATAAAGACATTTCAAATGTCATATCATGTCTAAATACAGTGTTGTAATGATGTGGAAATATTTAAAGTACAAAAGGGAAAATAAATCAACATAAATATGGGTTGTATTTACAATGGTGTTTGTTCTTCACTGGTTGTCCTTTTCTTGTGACAACAGGTCACACATCTTGCTGCTGTGATGGAACACTGTGGTATTTCACCCAGTAGATATGGGAGTTTATCAAAATTGGGTTTGTTTTTTAATTCTTTGTGGGTCTGTGTAATCTGAGGGTGTGGGTGTTGGGCCCGTAACCGAAAGGTTGCTGGATCGAATCCCCGAGCTGACAAGGTAAAAATCTGTTGTTCTGCCCCTGAACAAGGCAGTTAACCCACTGTTCCTAGGCCGTCATTGTAAATAAGAATTTGTTCTTAACTGACTTGCCTAGTAAAATAAAAGGTAAAAA
The DNA here is from genome assembly GCA_023634145.1 of Thymallus thymallus. NCBI lineage: Eukaryota > Metazoa > Chordata > Actinopteri > Salmoniformes > Salmonidae > Thymallus > Thymallus thymallus. The sequence continues at coordinate 23,890 of JAKYLM010000176.1, read as the reverse complement.
AAAAAAAAATTATGGTCATACATTTGGCAGGAAGTTAAGAAGTGCAGCTCAGTTTCCACCTCATTTTGTGGGCAGTGTGCACATAGCCTGTCTTCTCTTGAGAACCAGGTCTGTAACACAATATAAGATCTATATACAGTGTGTGCAAATGTAGTTAGGTTAGGGAGGTAAGGCAATAAATAGGCCATAGTGGTGAAATAATTACAATGTAGCATTAACACTGGACTGATAGATGTGCAGATGATGATGTGCAAATAGGCCTTTGGTGCGGGCAGAGATACTGCGGTGCAAATTAGCTAAAATAGCAGAATGTGGATGAGGTAGTAGGGTAGGATATTTACAGAAGGGCTATATACAGGTGCAGTGATCGATAAGTACCTCTGACAGCTGATGCTTAAAGTTAGTGAGGGAGATAGGAACCTCTAGCTTCAAGTATTTTTGCAATTTGTTCCAGTCATTGGCAGCAGAGAACTGGAAGGAATGGCGGCCAAAGGAGGTGTTGGCTTTGGGGATGACCAGTGAGATATACCTGCTGGAGCGCATGCTACGGGTGGGTGTTGCTATGGTGACCAGTGAGCTAAGATAAGGCGGGATTTACCTAATAAAGACTTATAGATGCAGTGCATTCAGAAAGTATTCAGACCCCTTGACTTTTTTCACTTTTTGTTACATTACAGCATTATTGTAAAATTGATTAAATTATTTTACCCCATAATGACAAAGCAAAAACAGAAATACCATAATAATAATAATAATATTTACATAAGTATTCAGACCCTTTGCTATGAGACTCGAAATTGAGCTCAGGTGCATCCTGTTTCCATTGATCATCCTTGAGATGTTTCTACAACTTGATTGGAGTTCACCTGTGGTAAATTCAATTGATTGGACATGATTTGGAAACCTGGCACTATCCCTACGGTGAAGCATGGTGGTGGCAGCATCATGCTGTGGGGATGTTTTTCACCGGCAGGGACTGGGAGACTAGTCAGGATCGAGGGAAAGACCTCAGGCTGGGGTGAAGGTTCACCTTCCAACTGGACAACGACCCTAAGTCCACAGCCAAGACAATGCAGGAGTGGCTTCGTCTCTGAATGTTCTTGATTGGCCTAGCCAAAGAGCAGAACCCGTTCGAACATCTCTGAAGAGACCTGAAAATAGCTGTGAAGCGATGCTCGCCATCCAACCTGACAGAGCTTGAGAGGATCTACAGAGAAGAATGGGAGAAACTTCCCAAATACAGGTGTGCCCAGCTTGTAGCATCATACCCAAGAAGACTCAAGGCTGTAATCACTGCTAAAGGTGCTTCAACAAAGTACTGAGTAAAGGGTCTGAATACTTATGTAAATGTAATATTTACGTTTTTTTTTTTTATACATTTGCAAAATCTTCTTAAAAATGTTTTTTGTTTTGTCATTATGGGGTATTGTGTGTAGATTGATGATGGGAAAAAACTATTTAATACATTTTAGAATAAGGCTGTAACGTAACAAAATGTGGAAAAGGTCAAGGGGTCTGAATACTTTCTGAATGCACTGTATTTCTATTTGTGTTGTTGTTTGTTTAGTGTTTTCCAATTTTCCCAGAAGTTTTTAGAGTCTATGGATTCTTCAGTTACATTGAGCTGGTTTCTGACATGTTGTTCCTTCCTTTTCCGTAGTGTATTTCTGTATTGTTTTAGTGATTCACCATAGTGAAGGTGTATTTCTGTATTGTTTTAGTGATTCACCATAGTGAAGGTGTATTTCTGTATTGTTTTAGTGATTCACCATAGTGAAGGTGTATTTCTGTATTGTTTCAGTGATTCACCATAGTGAAAGTGTATTTCTGTATTTCTTTAGTTATTCGCCATAGTGAAGGTGTATTTCTGTATTGTTTTAGTGATTCGCCCTAGTGAAGGTGTATTTCTGTATTGTTTTAGTGATTCACCATAGTGAAGGTGTATTTCTGTATTGTTTTAGTGATTCACCATAGTGAAGGTGTATTTCTGTATTGTTTTAGTGATTCACCATAGTGAAGGTGTATTTCTGTATTGTTTTAGTGATTCACCATAGTGAAGGTGTATTTCTGTATTGTTTTAGTGATTCACCATAGTGAAGGTGTATTTCTGTATTGTTTTAGTGATTCACCATAGTGAAGGTGTATTTCTGTATTGTTTTAGTGATTGACCATAGTTTACACCTTCACTATTACAGTGGAACGTTTTGTCCAGGAAGTTGACTAAAAGGGATTGAATTGGTTGTTGCCTAATAGTTTTTTGTTAGGGTTCAACACTACTTTCCTTCCATCTATTGCATTTCTTAATATTATTCAGTTCCTTTGGCTTTGATGCCTCATGATAGAGTAGCTCTGTTCCAGTAGAGTGTGATTTAGCTGTGATCTGATAGGGGAGTCAGTGGACTGACTGTGAACGCTCTGAGAGACTCTGGGTTGAGGTCAGTGATAAAGTAGTCTACAGTACTACTACCAAGACATGAGCTAAAGCTCTCTCTCTCTCTCTCTCTCCCTCTCTCTCTCCCTCTCTCTCTCTCTCTCTCTCTCTCTCCCTCTCTCTCTCTCCCTCTCTCTCTCTCTCTTTCTCTCTCTCTCTCTTTCTCTCTCTGTCTCTATCTCTCTATCTCTCTGTTTCTCTTTTCTCTGAAACCGCCCGCGTGGTTTGCTGAAGTGCCATGTCTTTAATGCAAGAGGGGGGCTGATGTGTAAAGCCCGAGCCGGGCCGGTCTGTCCTCAGATCTTCAGAGGCGCCGATAGATCCAAGAGCGGCTGGCTCTAACACCTCCGGGCACACACACACATTCCAGGCCATCTGCACTAGCACCGAAAAGATTCTTTACAACCGCTAGACCCCTGAGATTTCTGCATGCGTGTGTGTGTGTGTGTGTGAGTGAGCGTCTCACAGCTCAATTGATTCTCTGTTTGCTGTATCGCCATCTAACCAGCATCAGAGGGTCTAGGTCTGTTATGTCTGCTAGTAATTGATCTGTAACATGTTTAATTTGTGTTCAACATTCAGATCTGGTCGAAGTTGAATATACTGTAGGTTAGATTGTAGTTAGTATTTTTGCTTTAAACAAAATAAAAGGCATAGTAACAATGTCTGGTGTTTGAGGCAACATAAATAAATAATTTTACAGTGAAAAGTGAAACAAAATATAAAGCAACACGTTGTTGATGTATTGTCATCTCTACCTTCTTGCCCTTTGACCTGTTGTCTGTGCCCAATAATGTTTGTACCATGTTTTGTACTGCTGCCATGTTGTGCTGCTGCCATGTTGTGTTGCTACCATGTTGTGTTTCTACCATGCTGTGTTGTCATGTGTTGCTGCCTTGCTATGTTGTTGTCTTAGGTCTCTCTTTAGGTAGTGTTGTTTTGTATCTCTTGTCGTGATGTGTGTTTTGTCCTATATTTATATTTTATTTATTTATTTATATTTTTAATCCCAGCCCCCGTCCCCGCAGGAGGTCTTTTGCCTTTTGGTAGGCCGTCATTTTAAATAAGACTTTGTTCTTAACTGACTTGCCTAGTTAAATAAAGGTTAAATAAAAATAAATACATTTCTGGTGTTTGAGGCTTAATACATTTGTTGTTGTTATTTTTACTTCCTGTCTACAAATCCTTCAGGAAATGGAATATTAATTTCTGTGGCCAGATTAAATATGCCTGAAATGCATCATACTGTGTTTCCAGGAGACAACGTCATTACGTTTGATTTCCTGGAATTATGTCCCTGCAACATTGAGGGATTGTTTGGTGCTCGGTCTCTCTCCACTTTATCCATTTGGCTTCATACAGCTTCTCACAGCCAATAGAGACAATCTTTTACAGCCAAACAAAGCCAGTAGAATAGATCATTTCACAAAGCCAGTAGAATAGGTCATTTCACAAAGCCAGTAGAATAGGTCATTTCACAAAGCCAGTAGAATAGGTCATTTCACAAAGCCAGTAGAATTGGTCATTTCACAGATGAACCACTGATCCTCTCAGTATGTAAATCCTTTTCTTAGATGGAAGAATGATGTAACCATGACATGTGTCACTAAAATTCTCATGACATGTGTGGATAGGCTTCTGGTTGCCAGATTGGGTAAAGGTCTAAAGAATGAAGCTGTTTATCAAAGTGGAGGATTTAATGGGTTTATGACTGTCCTGGTACAGTAGTTACAGAGGATGGGAATCAGAGGGAGTCATTTCTCTCTCAATGGGGATCCTACAGAATTGTTCTACGTCTTGATGACATCATTGCCTAACTCAGACAAATGTCGGTAAACTCCTCCTCTTGGAAGTCGACAGACATGTCATTGCCTTTGATATTTAAATGAAGGTATTGGCAGTGTTGACCTCATACCCTGAGAATGTTGAGCAGAAAGCCATTATTTACGTCCCAAATGGCTTTCCCTATGGCTCTGGTTAAAAGTAGGCTTTGGTCAAAAGTAGTGCACTAGAAACGGAATAGGGTTCCAATTGGGATGCAATCATTTTCTGTCGTAAGTGGAAGTAAACACTAACCAGCCAGTTACAATGGATAAAGTGACGAGTGACGATAACTTGTTCAAGTGTTGACTTGGTGATATCCAATCCTGCCATATAGAGATACAATGGTCATATCCAATCCTGCCATATAGAGATACAATGGTCATATCCAATCCTGCCATATAGAGATACAATGGTCATATCCAATCCTGCCATATAGAGATACAATGGTCATATCTAAATGTCAGGTGATAAATTACTCTTCTTCACCATGATGAGCTGTGAAACTCAACCGTCACTCCAGGATTGGATCTAAACATGCAAAAACTGCTTTTCACTCCAGGATTGGATCTAAACATGCAAAAACTGCTTTTCACTCCAGGATTGGATCTAAACATGCAAAAACTGCTTTTCACTCCAGAATTGGATCTAAACATGCAAAAACTGCTTTTCACTCCAGGATTGGATCTAAACATGCAAAAACTGCTTTTCACTCCAGGATTGGATCTAAACATGCAAAAACTGCTTTTCACTCCAGAATTGGATCTAAACATGCAAAAACTGCTTTTCACTCCAGGATTGGATCTAAACATGCAAAAACTGCTTTTCACTCCAGAATTGGATCTAAACATGCAAAAACTGCTTTTCACTCCAGGATTGGATCTAAACATGCAAAAACTGCTTTTCACTCCAGGATTGGATCTAAACATGCAAAAACTGCTTTTCACTCCAGGATTGGATCTAAACATGCAAAAACTGCTTTTCACTCCAGGATTGGATCTAAACATGCAAAAACTGCTTTTCACTCCAGGATTGGATCTAAACATGCAAAAACTGCTTTTCACTCCAGGATTGGATCTAAACATGCAAAAACTGCTTTTCACTCCAGAATTGGATCTAAACATGCAAAAACTGCCTTTCACTCCAGGATTGGATCTAAACATGCAAAAACTGCTTTTCACTCCAGGATTGGATCTAAACATGCAAAAACTGCTTTTCACTCCAGAATTGGATCTAAACATGCAAAAACTGCTTTTCACTCCAGGATTGGATCTAAACATGCAAAAACTGCTTTTCACTCCAGGATTGGATCTAAACATGCAAAAACTGCTTTTCACTCCAGGATTGGATCTAAACATGCAAAAACTGCTTTTCACTCCAGAATTGGATCTAAACATGCAAAAACTGCTTTTCACTCCAGGATTGGATCTAAACATGCAAAAACGGCTTTTCACTCCAGAATTGGATCTAAACATGCAAAAACTGCTTTTCACTCCAGAATTGGATCTAAACATGCAAAAACTGCTTTTCACTCCAGGATTGGATCTAAACATGCAAAAACTGCTTTTCACTCCAGAATTGGATCTAAACATGCAAAAACTGCTTTTAACTCCAGGATTGGATCTAAACATGCAAAAACTGCTTTTCACTCCAGAATTGGATCTAAACATGCAAAAACTGCTTTTCACTCCAGGATTGGATCTAAACATGCAAAAACTGCTTTTCACTCCAGAATTGGATCTAAACATGCAAAAACTGCTTTTCACTCCAGAATTGGATCTAAACATGCAAAAACTGCTTTTCACTCCAGAATTGGATCTAAACATGCAAAAACTGCTTTTCACTCCAGAATTGGATCTAAACATGCAAAAACTGCTTTTCACTCCAGAATTGGATCTAAACATGCAAAAACTGCTTTTCACTCCAGAATTGGATCTAAACATGCAAAAACGGCTTTTCACTCCAGAATTGGATCTAAACATGCAAAAACTGCTTTTCACACCAGAATTGTATCTAAACATAGAAAACTGCTTATCAATCCAGGATTGGAAGTTAACATGCAAAAACTGCTTATCACTCCAGGATTGGATGGAAACATGCAAAAACTGCTTATCACTCCAGGATTGGATGGAAACATGCAAAAACTGCTTATCACTCCAGGATTGGATGGAAACATGCAAAAACTGCTTATCACTCCAGGATTGGATGTAAACATGCAAAAACTGCTTATCACTCCAGGATTGGATGTAAACATGCAAAAACTGCTTATCACTCTAGGATTGGATGTAAACATGCAAAAACTGCTTATCTGAGAGCTTCCCAGGGTAGAGCAGAGCTGGGCAGGGTAGGGTAGGAAAGAGCAGAGCAGAGCTGGGTACGGTAGGGTAGGGTAGGATATAGTAGATTATAGCTGGGCAGGACAGGGTAGAGCAGAGCTGGGCAGGGTAGGGTAGGGTAGGGTTGGTTAGGATAGAGCAGAGCTGTGCAGGCCAGGGTAGGGTAGAGTTGGGTAGGATAAAGAAGAACTGGGCAGGGCAGGGTAGGTTCGGGGTAGGATAGAGCAGAGCTGGGCAGGGTAGATTAGGGTAGGGTAGGATAGAGCAGAGCTGGGCAGGGCAGGGTAGGGTAGGGTGCGGTTGGGTAGGATAGAGCAGAGATGGGAAGGGTAGGTTAAGGTAGGGTGGGTTGGGTAGGGTAGAGCAGAGCTAGGCAGGGTAGGGTAGGGTGGAGCATAGCAGAGCTGAGCTGGTCAGGGTTGGGTAGGGTAAGATAGAGCAGAGCTGGGCAGGGTAGGGTGGGATAGAGCAGAGCTGGGTAGGTCAGTGTAGAGCAGAGCTGGGTAGCGCGGGGTAGGTTGGGGGTTGGGTAGGATAGAGCAGAGCTGGGCAGAGCTGGGCAGGGTAGGGTTGGGAAGGATAGAGTAGAGTGGAGCTGGCCAGGACAGGATAGAGCAGAGCTGGGCAGAGTGGGGTATGGCTAGGGAAGGGTAGGGTAAGATAGAGCTGAGCTAGGCAGGTCAGGACAGGGCAGGGTAGGTTAGGGTAGGATGGAGCAGAGCTGAACAGGGCAGGGTAGGTTAGGGTAGGGTAGGGTAGGATAGAGCAGAGCTGGGCTGGGCAGGGTAGGGTAGGGTAGGTGGGGTGGGGTGGGGTTGAGTAGGATAGAGCAAAGCGGAGCAGGGCAGGGTAGGTTAGGGTAGGATAGAGCAGAGCTGGGCAGGGCAGGGTAGGGTGGGATGGAGCAGAGCTGAACAGGGCAGGGTAGGTTAGGGTAGGGTAGGATATAGCAGAGCTGGGCTAGGCAGGGTAGGGTAGGGTGGGGTTGAGTAGGATAGAGCAGAGCAGAGCAGGGCAGGGTATGTTAGGGTAGGATCAAGCAGAGCTGGGCTGGGCAGGGTAAGGTAGATCAGAGCTTGGCAGGGTAGGGTAGAGCAGAGCTGGGCAGGGTAAAGCTTGGCAGGGTCTGAGAGTAGAGTAGAGTAGAGCTTGGCAGGGTCTGAAAGAGCAGAGATGGGCGGGGTAGGGTGGGGTAGGTAGTGTAGGGTAGGGTGGAGCTGAGCAGGGTAGGGTAGGGTAGAGCAGAGCTGGGCAGGGTAGGGTTGGTATGCTAGGGTAGGGAGGAGCTGAGCAGTGTAGGGTAGGGTGGGGTAGGGTAGGGTAGCATAGAGCAGAGCAGAGCTGTGAGGGGTAGATAGGGTGGATAGGGCAGGGCAGGGCAGGGCAGGGTAGGGTAGGGTAGGTAGGGCAGGGCAGGTTAGGGTAGGTAGGCAGGGTAGGGTGTATCAGAGCAGGAGAGGGTAGGTAGGGCAGGGTATGGTGTTTGGGCAGGGTAGGGTGGATCAGAGCAGGGTAGAGTAAGTAGGTCAGTGTAGGGTAGATAGGGCAGGGTATGGTAGGTAGGGCAGGGTAGGGTGGGTAGTGCATGGTAGGGTAGGTAGGACAGGGTAGGGTAGGGTAGATCAGAGCAGTTGAGGGTAGATAGGGCAGGGTATGTTAGGGTAGGATGGGTTAGGGTAGGGCAGGGTAGATTAGAGTGATTAAGGTAGGGAAGGGTAGATTAGGGTAGAGCAGGCTATGTTAGTGTAGGTTAGGGAAGAGCAGGGTATGTCAGGGTAGAGCAGGGTATGTTAGGGTAAGGCAGGGCAGGATAGAGCAGGGTATGTTAGGGTAGAGGAGGGTATGTTAGGGTAGAGCAGGGTATGTTAGGGTATGGCGGGGTAGATTAGGGTAGAGCAGGGTATGTTAGGCTAGGTAGGGATAGAGCAGGGTATGTTAGGGTAGGTAGGGGTAGAGCAGGTAATGTTAGGGTAGGGAAGGGTAGTTTAGGGTAGAACAGGGTATGTTAGGGTAGATTAGGGTAGAGCAGGGTATGTTAGGGTAGAGCAGGGTATGTTAGGGTAAGGCAGGGCAGGATAGAGCAGGGTATGTTAGGGTAGAGCAGGGTATGTTAGGGTAGAGCAGGGTATGTTAGGGTAGGGAGGGGTAGATTAGGATAGGGCAGGGTATGTTAGGGTAGGGAGGTTATGTTAGGGTAGAGATGGGTATGTTAGGGTATGGCAGGATAGAGCAGGGTATGTTAGGGTAGAGCAAGGTATGTTAGGGTAGGGAAGGGTAGATTAGGGTAGAGCAGGGTATGTTAGGGTAGAGCTGGGTATGTTAGGGTAGGGCAGGGTAGATTAGGGTAGAGCAGGGTATGTTAGGGTAGGTTGGGGTAGAGCAGGGTATGTTAGGGTAGGGCAGGGTATGTTAGGGTAGGATGGGTTAGGGTAGGATAGGATAGAGCAGGGTAGAGCAGGGTATGCTAGGGTAGGATGGTTAGGGTAGGGAGGGATAGAGCAGGGTAGAGCAGGGTATGTTAGGGTAGGTTAGGGTAAGGCAGGGCAGAATAGGATAGAGCAGGGTATGTTAGGGTAGGATGGGTTAGGGTAGGGAGGGATAGAGCAGGGTAGAGCAGGGTATGTTAGGGTAGGTTAGGGTAAGGCAGGGCAGGGCAGGATAGGATAGAGCAGGGTATGTTAGGGTAGGATGGGTTAGGGTAGGGAAGGATAGAGCAGGGTAGAGCAGGGTATGTTAGCGTAGGTTAGGGTAAGGCAGGGAAAGATAGAGCAGGTTAGACTGGAAGGAAACAGCAGAGAAATGTATGAATGACTGAAGAGACAAACAGAGAATGAGACAATTAGACGAGAGAGAACAACCAATCAGAGGTTGTTTCTCTCCTCCCCCACCCCTCCCTGACTCCTCCTCAGCCAATCAGAGCAGCCACCTCTCCTCCCCCCTACCCCTCCCTGCCTCCCCATACTAGTTGTTACCAGGTCAGTGTGATGCCTCTAGCATAGCATTCATCTGTTTCATTGGGTCAGTGTGTCTCTCGCTCAACGTGCCTGACTGGCTGCTTGGGCCAACGTGGTTGCTAGGGAGTTCGGCCAATCAGAGCGAGGCGGAAGCTGGTTGGTGGTTTCTAGGCAGGATTCAAGTGCTAAGGATATTTTGGCGGGAGAGCGAGGGATAGAGCAGAGGGAGGGAGGGGTGGCTTCAGGGTGAAGTGGAGCATGTGATTGTGTGTATGTGTGTGTGTGTGTGTGTGTGTGTGTGTGTGTGTGTGTGTGTGTGTGTGTGTGTGTGTGTGTGTGTGTGTGTGTGTGTGTGTGCCCTACTGCCCCAGTGCAATCGTGTGAGCATGTGCATGTGTGTGTGTGTGTGTGTGTGCTGCACCCTGCCTCTTGGCTCTCAGCTTTCTGATGCAACTTCTGAATTGTGGCTACTAGGGGACTTTGTTATGAGTTTTTTCTGTCCTCGGCAGGAAACGAGAACCAATTGCTGCGCTGTTGCCATCGGAGGCGGGGAGGTTTGTTTTGCTTCCACTCTCATCCTGGGTACCTCCCCATCCTCAGTTACCGTAGAAACAGAGAGATTCAGACTCTATTTCCATCTCGTGCTCACGGTTTCTTTATTCAATGATTTATCTACACTTTTCTTTTTCTAATCACACCAACACATCTCAGCAGCCAATAGCAGCGCTTCATACCAACACATTTCAGCAGCCAATAGCAGCACTTCACACCAACACATTTCAGCAGCCAATAGCAGCACTTCACACCAACACATCTCAGCAGCCAATAGCAGCACTTCACACCAACACATCTCAGCAGCCAATAGCAGCACTTCACACCAACACATCTCAGCAGCCAATAGCAGCGCTTCATACCAACACATTTCAGCAGCCAATAGCAGCACTTCACACCAACACATCTCAGCAGCCAATAGCAGCACTTCACACCAACACATCTCAGCAGCCAATAGCAGCACTTCACACCAACACATCTCAGCAGCCAATAGCAGCTCTTCACACCAACACATCTCAGAAGCCAATAGCAGCGCTTCACACCAACACATCTCAGCAGCCAATAGCAGCTCTTCACACCAACACATCTCCGAAGCCAATAGCAGCTCTTCACACCAACACATCTCAGCAGCCAATAGCAGCACTTCACACCAACACATCTCAGCAGCCAATAGCAGCGCTTCATACCAACACATTTCAGCAGCCAATAGCAGCACTTCACACCAACACATCTCAGCAGCCAATAGCAGCACTTCACACCAACACATTTCAGCAGCCAATAGCAGCGCTTCATACCAACACATCTCAGCAGCCAATAGCAGCACTTCACACCAACACATCTCAGCAGCCAATAGCAGCACTTCACACCAACACATCTCAGCAGCCAATAGCAGCACTTCACACCAACACATCTCAGCAGCCAATAGCAGCTCTTCACACCAACACATCTCAGCAGCCAATAGCAGCACTTCACACCAACACATTTCAGCAGCCAACAGCAGTGCTTCCAACAACAAATCTCAGCAGCCAATAGCAGCGCTTCACACCAACACATCTCAGCAGCCAATAGCAGCGCTTCACTCCAACACATCTCAGCAGCCAATAGCAGCACTTTACACCAACACATCTCAGCAGCCAATAGCAGCGCTTTACACCAACACATCTCAGCAGCCAATAGCAGCAGGATTTCAGGAACTATATGACAACACACAAAGCTGCATAAGAAAGCTGTATATAAGAAGCCTATAGATTTTTACTTCTTAGTGAGTGAGGGATTTGAGTAGATTCAGAGTAGACATTGAGTTATGGTTAGGGTTAATGAGTGAGGGATTTTTCTAATAGCCAATTTGAGGGCAGATTCAGTTTGGAGATGCAGGGTTAGTGTTGGTGAGTGAGGGATTTGAGGGCAGATTCAGTTTGGAGATGCAGGGTTAGTGTTGGTGAGTGAGGGATTTGAGAGCAGATTCAGTTTGGAGATGCAGGACTGATTGAGTGCTTTACATCATAGAGCAGCAGATGCATTCCACCCAGTCAGATCTCAGAGTATTTGAAGATTACCAGATAACAAGATTAACTTCTGCCCCCCCCTCCCCACCTACTTCATACTTACCCAAAAACCCCAGTCCCTCAACAGTACCCCTTCCCCCTCTATCACCCCCACCATGACATCATCAATCCACCCAGACACACCCCGAACCCCCTTCACATCCCCTTCCCCCAAAAATCCACCCCCACCCCACTAACCCCCTCCCAGCTACCTCATACTTAACCAAATAACACCAATCCCCCGCCCCCCCCAAAAAACATCCCACCCTCTTCCTTCACCCCATCCCCACACTGTCCACTCTCAAAGCCCCTCCCTTGCCAACATCGCCCAACCCTCACCCCTACCCCCAATAACCCCCACCCCCCACCAGCCCACTAGTCTTCTACTACAGTATACAGGAGAAATAGCCCACTAGTCTTCTACTACAGTATACAGGAGAAATAGCCCACTAGTCTTCTACTACAGTATACAGGAGAAATATCCCACTAGTCTTCTACTACAGTATACAGGAGAAATAGCCCACTAGTCTTCTACTAAGGTTGAAGTTAGATATTGTTTCAGTGAAGTTAATGTTCGGGTCAGTGTACCATTGTCCACTTGGTAGAATATACACTGTTCCTACTACACTGTGATACCATGTGGTCCCCATAGCAACAGAACAACATTGACATTATTACACCATAACCACACACAACCATCACACACCAGAGGGGGTAAAAACACCTGTAAATTGGAATAAGTGGTATAACTTTCCCTCTGTGACACACACACACACACACATGCACACACATACCTGTGCAGACACACATACACACACACACACACACACACACACACACACACACACACACACACACACACACACACACACACACACACACACACACACACACACACACACACACACACACACACACACACACACATACCTGTGCAGACACACATACACATACACACACACATACCTGTGCAGACACACACACACACACATACCTGTGCAGACACACATACACACACACACATACCTGTGCAGACACACATACACATACACACACACATACCTGTGCAGACACACATACACATACACACACACACACACATAGACCTGTGCAGACACACATACACACACATACCTGTGCAGACACACATACACACACACACACACACACACACACACATACCTGTGCAGACACACACGCACGCACACACACACACATACCTGTGCAGACACACATACACACACACACACATATACCTGTGCAGAAACACACACACACACACACATACCTGTGCAGACACACACACACACACACACACATACCTGTGCAGACACACATACACACACACACATATACCTGTGCAGAAACACACACATACACACGCACATACCTGTGCAGACACGCATATACACACACACACACACACACACATTCCTGTGCAGACACACACACATACCTGTGCAGACAAACACACACATATACCTGTGCAGAAACACACACATACACACACACACATACCTGTGCAGACACACATACACACACACTCACATACTTGTGCAGACACAGACACACATACACACACACTCACATACTTGTGCAGACACAGACACACACACACACAAAATGAAATCAAATCCAATTGTTTTGTCACATGCTTGGTAAACAACAGGTTTTTTATTTTATTTATTTTTTACTTAACCTTGATTTAAATAGGAAAGGAAGAAAGAAAGAAAGAAAGAAAGAAAGAAAGAAAGAAAGAAAGAAAGAAAGAAAGGATGGAAGGAAGGAAGGAAGGAAGGAAGGAAGGAAGGAAGGAAGGAAGGAAGGAAGGAAGGAAGGAAGGAAGGAAGGAAGGAAGGAAGGAAGGAAGGAAGGAAGGAAGGAAGGAAGGAAGGAAGGAAGGAAGGAAGGAAGGAAGGAAGAGGCTACTGGTCTTTGACCCAATCCAATACAGCCCATTGACTGACTATGTCCTGGGGGAGGATTGGCTGGGGTGTTAAAGAGCAGCAAGCAGAAACAACCACCTAACCTTCTCTCCCAAAAGAGGGTGTGGTCATGGAGGATGGGAAAGGGGTGGGGGAGGTGTGCCAGCTAAATAACAGGAGTCGAACAGGGATGAGGGGCAGGCGAGGGTTGTTTGCTTGTCTTGTTGTCTCCCATATAGTGCATGTTGTAAACCATGCTCCAGAATTTTACTAAAAGTTCAGAAAATCACTCTTCACACATAAGCAGATGTAGAGCCTGTCTCTGTCTGTATCTGTCTGTTGAGCCTGTATCTGTCTGTATCTGTCTGTTGAGCCTGTATCTGTCTGTATCTGTCTGTTGAGCCTGTATCTGTCTGTTGAGCCTGTATCTGTCTGTTGAGCCTGTCTGTCTGAATACCCCTCACAATGTTCACTGGTGTCCACCCACACTGTAGATCAGTCAGTGATACAATGGTAGTATTAGACTTGTCCTGTTTGGAATGATGCCATGACATCTACACTTTGATGCACACACACACACACACACACACACACACACACACACACACACACACACACACACACACACTGCGCCCCTCCAGCCTGCAGCTAGCCAGGGTCACCAGGCAGGGTTGTTGTTGTGTCATTGCAGATGCATCAGAAGAGGACACACACGGTGAACAGGGCTCAGGGCAGGGACTGTAAAATGGTACACAGCAGCGGATCTCAAAATATACTGTTCATATATGGCAGGATAACCCCACAGGCAGGGTAGCATCTGATGGAGAATGACTCATGTTGTTGGTACCAGGAGGACAAGATACTGTGTTTGGGTCTCTGTGTTGTTGGTACCAGGAGGAGAAGATACTGTGTTTAGGTCTCTGTGTTGTTGGTACCAGGAGGAGAAGATACTGTGTTTAGGTCTCTGTGCTGTTGGTACCAGGAGAAGAAGATACTGTGTTTGGGTCTCTGTGTTGTTGGTACCAGGAGGAGAAGATACTGTGTTTGGGTCTCTGTGTTGTTGGTACCAGGAGGAGAAGATACTGTGTTTGGGTCTCTGTGTTGTTGGTACCAGGAGGAGAAGATACTGTGTTCAGGTATCTGTGTTGTTGGTACCAGGAGGAGAAGATACTGTGTTTAGGTCTCTGTGTTGTTGGTACCAGGAGAAGAAGATACTGTGTTTGGGTCTCTGTGTTGTTGGTACCAGGAGGAGAAGATACTGTGTTTGGGTCTCTGTGTTGTTGGTACCAGGAGGAGAAGATACTGTGTTTGGGTCTCTGTGTTGTTGGTACCAGGAGGAGAAGGTACTGTGTTTGGGTCTCTGTGTTGTTGGTACCAGGAGGAGAAGGTACTGTGTTTGGGTCTCTGTGTTGTTGGTACCAGGAGGAGAAGATACTGTGTTTGGGTCTCTGTGTTGTTGGTACCAGGAGGAGAAGATACTGTGTTTGGGTCTCTGTGTTGTTGGTACCAGGAGGAGAAGATACTGTGTTTGGGTCTCTGTGTTGTTGGTACCAGGAGGAGAAGATACTGTGTTTAGGTCTCTGTGTTGTTGGTACCAGGAGGAGAAGATACTGTGTTTAGGTCTCTGTGTTGTTTACTACTGTAGTATGAGGCTGGTGCACACAAACACACAAGTAATTATGTCACCGCATGTGACAATAAACTTGAAAAACACACATGTTGGTATATAGGCTGCTACATTATCACATGTTGGTTTATTGGCTGCTACATTATCACATGTTGGTATATTGGTTGCCACATTATCACATGTTGGTATATAGGCTGCTACATTATCACATGTTGGTATATAGGCTGCTACATTATCACATGTTGGTATATAGGCTGCTACATTATCACATGTTGGTATATTGGTTGCCACATTATCACATGTTGGTATATAGGCTGCTACATTATCACATGTTGGTATATAGGCTGCCACATTATCACATGTTGGTATATAGGCTGCTACATTATCACATGTTGGTATATTGGCTACCACATTATCACATGTTGGTATATAGGCTGCTGCATTATCACATGTTGGTATATTGGTTGCCACATTATCACATGTTGGTATATAGGCTGCTACATTATCACATGTTGGTATATAGGCTGCCACATTATCACATGTTGGTATATAGGCTGCTACATTATCACATGTTGGTTTATTGGCTGCTACATTATCACATGTTGGTATATAGGCTGCTACATTATCACATGTTGGTATATTGGCTGCTACATTATCACATGTTGGTATATAGGCTGCTACATTATAACATGTTGGTATATTGGCTGCTACATTATCACATGTTGGTATATTGGTTGCTACATTATCACATGTTGGTATATTGGTTGCTACATTATCACATGTTGGTATATGGGCTTCTACATTATCACATGTTGGTACAGTATATAGGCTACTACATTATTGCATGTTGGTATATAGACTGCTACATTATCACATGTTGGTATATAGGCTGCTACATAATCACATGTTGGTATATAGGCTGCTACATAATCACATGTTGGTATATAGACTGCTACATTATCACATGTTGGTATATAGGCTGCTACATTATCACATGTTGGTATATAGGCTGCTACATTATCACATGTTTGTATATAGGCTGCTACATTATCACATGTTTGTATATAGGCTGCTACATTATCACATGTTGGTATATAGGCTGCTACATTATCACATGTTGGTATATAGGCTGCTACATTATCACATGTTTGTATATAGGCTGCTACATTATCACATGTTGGTATATAGGCTGCTACATTATCACATGTTGGTATATAGGCTTCTACATTATCACATGTTGGTACAGTATATAGGCTGCTAGATTATTGCATGTTGGTATATAGACTGTTACATTATCACATGTTGGTTTATTGGCTGCTACATTATCACATGTTGGTATATAGGCTGCTACATTATCACATGTTGGTATATTGGTTTCTACATTATCACATGTTGGTATATTGGTTTCTACATTATCACATGTTGGTATATTGGTTTCTACATTATCGCATGTTGGTATATAGGCTGCTACATTATTAATTATTATTTACACCTCCTGTATCTAATCATTGGGTTTTGCCAAGTAGAGGTTATATCAGCTGAGAGACAACAGTCACATGTCTATTACAGAAAATATGGGGGATGTCTTTTTTTTCCCTCCTCCACATGTAAAGATAGGCCATAACATAGCATCTGATTGGCCAGTTATGCGTCAGCAGTTCAATGCTGTAAGAAGTTGAATAGTCTCTTAAAGGGGACATGCAGTATAAAATATGGATTCACCAAAACAAACCTTGAAAATGAATAACAGGGTTACTACTGAATCACTCAGTGGATCAACAACAGGGTTCCTAATGAATGACTCATAGTGGATCAACAACAGGGTTACTAGTGAATGGCTCATAGTGGATCAGCAACAGGGTTACTAGTGAATGACTCATAGTGGATCAATAACAGGGTTACTAGTGAATGGCTCATAGTGGATCAACAACAGGGTTACTAGTGAATGGCTCATAGTGGATCAGCAACAGGGTTACTAGTGAATGACTCATAGTGGATCAGCAACAGGGTTACTAGTGAATGACTCATAGTGGATCAACAACAGGGTTACTAGTGAATGGCTCATAGTGGATCAACAACAGGGTTACTAGTGAATGGCTCATAGTGGATCAACAACAGGGTTACTAGTGAATGACTCATAGTGGATCAACAACAGGGTTACTAGTGAATGGCTCATAGTGGATCAACAACAGGGTTACTAGTGAATGGCTCATAGTGGATCAACAACAGGGTTACTAGTGAATGGCTCATAGTGGATCAACAACAGAGTTCGATGCAATCAAGGGATAATTTTGCAACAGTAATACCAAATGAAATAAATCCCGAAATAGCATTTTTATTGGCATATTGGCATGGGTTTTGCACGACGGCAATGCAGAACAAACAAATGATGTACTGTCACTTTAAGAGAATGTATTACCATGTACTTCATGAATATCCGGTAAGGGGTGGGGGTAGAGCCTTGCCTGGGCGGACCAATTTGTCACTGGCGCTTGAGAGAAAGAAAACACTCGTCCAGAAGCAGAAAACATTAATCTGAGAGTCTGTAATGCAAAAGGTTAAAGGATACACAGCTCTGTTCAATTCTGGAGAATCAGTAACACCAAGTTGACAAGATACCACCCATCACAACGGAAGTAACTTACTTAACTGGCGGTGAGTCCTGCATATGATTCAGTTTGTATGGTCATTAATAGAGAAATTACATTTGTCGATTTTGGCTGAAGTTGTCAGTGTGCCGCCGCGTCGCCCAGTTTGTAAACCAATGCGGTGAGCATGCACGGCCATCGGGCTGGTGTGATGGATTGTCTGTCAATCACTTTCCGTTTACAGTTTACAGTTTGGCTACAGTGGGCTACCCCCCAGCCAGCGCGAACGATGTGACGGACTTTAAATTGAGTGCATTAATTAATGTATTTTTTCATACATTAACATTAGTAATTGCTGGTTCGAATCCCCGAGCCGACAAAAAGTAAAAAAATATGTCGCTGTGCTCTTGAGCAAGACACTTAACCCTAATTGCTCCAGGGGCGCTGGACAATGGTGACCCTGGTCGTGACCCCACTCCCTGCGGGTGTCTCAGACAGCGGGAGTTGGGATATGCAAGAAAACAAAATCCAATACATACTTCTACAAGTATGTAACAGGACAAATATTATTTATATTCTTGCTTTGTTTCCACACCACTGTGGTTTAGAAAAACAGCTTTTCGTTGACAGGCTGTGGGTTGTGCTGTTGTTCACATTCAGGATTGATTTAGACATATGTCTTTAAATGGACAGGCTATTTTAATTTACTGGTGGCTGCACCTCCCCAAATTGAACCTGACAAAACAAATAATAGTTGAGCCTTCCACTAGCACGACTGATATGACACCTTTCATAATGTTCTTCAATCATGGTTCTTGTTAGGGGTAGGCCTACGTTTTATATAGCCTACTTCATAAACGTTTGAAATAGCCTACTGCTAGTATGTTGGTGTAATTTCATCCACTTTACAGTGAGATTGGGTCGAGTCCGTGCGCAGCTATGTGGCCAGCCAGCGCCACACACAGGTAGCAGGTGGGATGATAACGCGGCAAGGGACGGGTCCCCTTGTCACGGGTTTCTGTTCTTATTGCAACAGTTGCAACGCTCGGTTTTGCTTTCTATATTTTTCATTTATTTTCTACCTGGAGAATAAGTGTAGTCAATGGAGGACACATTCCTCATGATTAACCATTTCTCTGCACTCTCAAGAGTCTTCTGACACTGACATTCATTGTTTTCGCTCCAACCCGCATAGATAAATAAGTAGGTAATGTATATGCTTATCGCACGTCACTGTCATGTTATGACAGATTTGCCGTTTGCTCCACACAGTACCCTACATGTACCCTACATATTTCATGTAGGGTACATGTAGAGCCGCCTGCCTGCCACGCACACCTCGACAGATACATGTGGGCTAATTGCGTTTCTCGAGACCCACCCTGAGCGGCGTGATTTTTAGGATACATTTGAATTATGAAGAAACATTTAGAAAACACATTTCGTTTCCATTGTATTTCATATGCAATTAGTAGACATTATAGCCGACTTTATATCAAGCCAGTTTTATGGTAATTATACATAACTATACACATTTTAGACAGGGCTATGCCAATGAATCCTCCTACTGAATTCTCAAGTAGCCTGGCACAGAAGCAGGTGCCTGGGTATATAGAGCTCACCTTGTGCCCTTACCTTTATGGCAATAGAGAGAGATGGAAGACAGAGAGAGAGGTGGAAGACAGAGAGAGGTGGAAGAGAGTGCAGTGCACAGATGGAGCCACAGAGGGAGCTTATCTGCAGCCTCAGACCCTGTGTCCACACAGCAGTGTTTGGCAGGCCTGCCGCATGCCCCAGGAAGTGGGTGTGTGTGTGTGTGCAGCCATGCCAGCCTTCTGCTCATTGACAGCGTGATTGCAAGGCACTGTTTACTTACTAATAACTGTTGTATCATGTAGGCTACGGTGTTAATACTTACTAGTAACTGTTGTGTATCATGTAGGCTACGGTGTTAATACTTACTAGTAACTGTTGTGTCACGTAGACTACGGTGTTAATACTTACTAGTAACTGTTGTATCATGTAGGCTACGGTGTTAATACTTACTAGTAACTGTTGTATCATGTAGGCTACGGTGTTAATACTTACTAGTAACTGTTGTGTCACGTAGACTACGGTGTTAATACTTACTAGTAACTGTTGTATCACATAGGCTACGGTGTTAATACTTACTAGTAACTGTTGTATCATGTAGGCTACGGTGTTAATACTTACTAGTAACTGTTGTATCATGTAGGCTACGGTGTTAATACTTACTAGTAACTGTTGTATCATGTAGGCTAAGGTGTTAATACTTACTAGTAACTGTTGTATCATGTAGGCTACGGTGTTAATACTTACTAGTAACTGTTGTATCATGTAGGCTACGGTGTTAATACTTACTAGTAACTGTTGTATCATGTAGGCTACGGTGTTAATACTTACTAGTAACTGTTGTGTCACGTAGACTACGGTGTTAATACTTACTAGTAACTGTTGTATCACGTAGGCTACGGTGTTAATACTTACTAGTAACTGTTGTATCACGTAGGCTACGGTGTTAATACTTACTAGTAACTGTTGTATCATGTAGGCTACGGTGTTAATACTTACTAGTAACTGTTGTATCATGTAGGCTAAGGTGTTAATACTTACTAGTAACTGTTGTATCATGTAGGCTACGGTGTTAATACTTACTAGTAACTGTTGTA
Organism: Thymallus thymallus; assembly: GCA_023634145.1. Lineage (NCBI taxonomy): Eukaryota > Metazoa > Chordata > Actinopteri > Salmoniformes > Salmonidae > Thymallus > Thymallus thymallus. The sequence goes on along the minus strand of JAKYLM010000176.1, from coordinate 3,422 downwards.
TCATGTAGGCTACGGTGTTAATACTTACTAGTAACTGTTGTATCATGTAGGCTACGGTGTTAATACTTACTAGTAACTGTTGTATCATGTAGGCTACGGTGTTAATACTTACTAGTAACTGTTGTATCATGTAGGCTACGGTGTTAATACTTACTAGTAACTGTTGTATCATGTAGGCTACGGTGTTAATACTTACTAGTAACTGTTGTATCATGTAGGCTACGGTGTTAATACTTACTAGTAACTGTTGTATCATGTAGGCTACGGTGTTAATACTTACTAGTAACTGTTGTATCATGTAGACTACGGTGTTAATACTTACTAGTAACTGTTGTATCATGTAGGCTACGGTGTTAATACTTACTAGTAACGTTTATAATGTAGGCTACGGTGTTAATACTTACTAGTAACTGTTGTATCATGTAGGCTATGGTGTTAATACTTACTAGTAACTGTTGTATCATGTAGGCTACGGTGTTAATACTTACTAGTAACTGTTGTGTCATGTAGGCTACGGTGTTAATACTTACTAGTAACTGTTGTATCATGTAGGCTACGGTGTTAATACTTACTAGTAACTGTTGTATCATGTAGGCTACAGTGTTAATACTTACTAGTAACTGTTGTATCGTGTAGGCTATGGTGTTAATACTTACTAGTAACTGTTGTATCATGTAGGCTACGGTGTTAATACTTACTAGTAACTGTTGTATCATGTAGGCTATGGTGTTAATACTTACTAGTAACTGTTGTATCATGTAGGCTACGGTGTTAATACTTACTAGTAACTGTTGTATCATGTAGGCTACGGTGTTAATACTTACTAGTAACTGTTGTATCACATAGGCTACGGTGTTAATACTTACTAGTAACTGTTGTATCATGTAGGCTACGGTGTTAATACTTACTAGTAACTGTTGTATCATGTAGGCTACGGTGTTAATACTTACTAGTAACTGTTGTATCATGTAGGCTACGGTGTTAATACTTACTAGTAACTGTTGTATCATGTAGGCTACGGTGTTAATACTTACTAGTAACTGTTGTGTCACGTAGACTACGGTGTTAATACTTACTAGTAACTGTTGTATCACGTAGGCTACGGTGTTAATACTTACTAGTAACTGTTGTATCATGTAGGCTACGGTGTTAATACTTACTAGTAACTGTTGTATCATGTAGGCTACGGTGTTAATACTTACTAGTAACTGTTGTATCATGTAGGCTAAGGTGTTAATACTTACTAGTAACTGTTGTATCATGTAGGCTACGGTGTTAATACTTACTAGTAACTGTTGTATCATGTAGGCTACGGTGTTAATACTTACTAGTAACTGTTGTATCATGTAGGCTACGGTGTTAATACTTACTAGTAACTGTTGTATCATGTAGGCTACGGTGTTAATACTTACTAGTAACTGTTGTATCATGTAGGCTACGGTGTTAATACTTACTAGTAACTGTTGTATCATGTAGGCTACGGTGTTAATACTTACTAGTAACTGTTGTATCATGTAGGCTACGGTGTTAATACTTACTAGTAACTGTTGTATCATGTAGGCTACGGTGTTAATACTTACTAGTAACTGTTGTATCATGTAGACTACGGTGTTAATACTTACTAGTAACTGTTGTATCATGTAGGCTACGGTGTTAATACTTACTAGTAACGTTTATAATGTAGGCTACGGTGTTAATACTTACTAGTAACTGTTGTATCATGTAGGCTATGGTGTTAATACTTACTAGTAACTGTTGTATCATGTAGGCTACGGTGTTAATACTTACTAGTAACTGTTGTGTCATGTAGGCTACGGTGTTAATACTTACTAGTAACTGTTGTATCATGTAGGCTACGGTGTTAATACTTACTAGTAACTGTTGTATCATGTAGGCTACAGTGTTAATACTTACTAGTAACTGTTGTATCGTGTAGGCTATGGTGTTAATACTTACTAGTAACTGTTGTATCATGTAGGCTACGGTGTTAATACTTACTAGTAACTGTTGTATCATGTAGGCTATGGTGTTAATACTTACTAGTAACTGTTGTATCATGTAGGCTACGGTGTTAATACTTACTAGTAACTGTTGTATCATGTAGGCTACGGTGTTAATACTTACTAGTAACTGTTGTATCATGTAGGCTACGGTGTTAATACTTACTAGTAACTGTTGTATCACGTAGACTACGGTGTTAATACTTACTAGTAACGTGTATAATGTAGGCTACGGTGTTAATACTTACTAGTAACTGTTGTATAATGTAGGCTACGGTGTTAATACTTACTAGTAACTGTTGTATCATGTAGGCTATGGTGTTAATACTTACTAGTAACTGTTGTATCATGTAGGCTATGGTGGTGGTATCTGAATTACAATTACTGTATGACAGTGGCTAGTAGTAAGTATTGCAGTAACTTTGCACCTCCACCCTGCCAAAGAAAAGGATGCAGGTAAACCTCTGCACTTCAACAGTGTGACTGCTCATCATAATTATTAAATGTTTTTCCACAAGTCTTATTCAAATGTCGTCCCACTTCTGATACAGTACATTATGACCTCATTCATCATTGTTTTCCCACAATAATAACCACAGAACCAGTGTCAGCTCACTGTGCTAAACACAGTAACCACAGATTCAGTTTCAGCTCACTGTGCTAAACACAGTAACCACAGATCCAGTGTCAGCTCACTGTGCTAAACACAGTAACCACAGATTCAGTTTCAGCTCACTGTGCTAAACACAGTAACCACAGATCCAGTGTCAGCTCACTGTGCTAAACACAGTAACCACAGATTCAGTTTCAGCTCACTGTGCTAAACACAGTAACCACAGATCCAGTGTCAGCTCACTGTGCTAAACACAGTAACCACAGATTCAGTTTCAGCTCACTGTGCTAAACACAGTAACCACAGATCCAGTGTCAGCTCACTGTGCTAAACACAGTAACCACAGATCCAGTGTCAGCTCACTGTGCTAAACACAGTAACCACAGATCCAGTGTCAGCTCACTGTGCTAAACACAGTAACCACAGATCCAGTGTCAGCTCACTGTGCTAAACACAGTAACCACAGATCCAGTGTCAGCTCACTGTGCTAAACACAGTAACCACAGATCCAGTGTCATCTCACTGTGCTAAACACAGTAACCACAGATCCAGTGTCAGCTCACTGTGCTAAACACAGTAACCACAGATCCAGTGTCAGCTCACTGTGCTAAACACAGTAACCACAGATCCAGTGTCAGCTCACTGTGCTAAACACAGTAACCACAGATCCAGTGTCAGCTCACTGTGCTAAACACAGTAACCACAGATCCAGTGTCAGCTCACTGTGCTAAACACAATAACCACTGATCCAGTGTCAGCTCACTGTGCTAAACACAATAACCACAGAGCCAGTTTCAGCTCTGGGATTT
>JAKYLM010000175.1:92500-102936 GCA_023634145.1 Thymallus thymallus | reverse complement strand
GAGTGAGTGAGTGAGTGAGTGAGTGAGTGTGTGTGTGTGTGTGTGTGTGTGTGTGTGCGTGATACAGGTGTAGGATCTTAATTCAAGACAACAGCAGTAAAATAATCTGACAGCAACAGGAAATGTGAATTATTATGTGCATTCAGACTTCTTCCCTTTTTCCACATTTTGTTACGTTACAGCCTTATTCTAACCAATCTACACACAATACCCCATAATGACAATCTACACACAATACCCCATAATGACAATCTACACACAATACCCCATAATGACAATCTACACACAATACCCCATAATGACAATCTACACACAATACCCCATAATGACAATCTACACACAATACCCCATAATGACAATCTACACACAATACCCCATAAGGACAATCTACACACAATACCCCATAATGACAATCTACACACAATACCCCATAATGACAAAATGAAAACAGGTTTTTAGAAATGTTTGCTATTTTATAAAAAAACAGAAATACCTTATTTACATAAGTATTCAGACCCTTTGCTATGAGACTCTAAATTGAGCTCTGGTGCATCCTGTTTCCATTGATCATCCTTGAGATGTTTCTACAACTTGATTGTATTCCACCTGTGGTCAATTAAATTGATTGGACATGATTTGGAAAGGCAGACACCTGTCTATATAAGGTCCCACAGTTGACAGTGCATGTTAGAGCAAAAACCAAGTCATGAGGTCGAAGGAATTGTCTGTAGAGCTCCGAGATAGGATTGTGTCGAGGCACAGATCTGGTGAAGGGTACAAAAACATTTCCCCAAGAACACAGTGGCCTCCATCATTCTTAAATGGAAGAAGTTTGGAACCACCAAGATTCTTCCTAGAGATGGCCGCCCGCCAAACTGAGCAATCTTGGTCAGAAACCCGATGGTCACTCTACAGAGAGTACAGAGATATTCTTGATGAAAACCTGCTCCAGAGCACTCAGATCCTCAGACTGGGGTGAAGGTTCATCTTCCAACAGGACAATGACCCTGAGCACACAGCCAAGACAACACAGGAGTGGCTTCGGGACAAGTCTCTGAATGTCCTTGAGTGGCAAAGCCAGAGCCCGGACTTGAACCCTTATCGAACATCTCTAGAGAGACCTGAAAATAGCTGTGCAGCGACGCTCCCCATCCAACCTGATATTGCTTGAGAGGATTTGCAGAGAAAAATGGGAGAAACTCCCCAAATACAGGTGTGCCAATCTTGTAGCGTCAAACCCAAAATGTGGAAAAATTCAAGGGGTCTAAATACTTTCCGAATGCACTGTAATTAATGGACATTTTTGTAGGGGTTGATACATTTTTCGTAAGTGGAAAATACAAACTTCAGAAGCCTTTTGAAACCTCACATACATTACAAGTGTAAAATGTCCACTAAAAGACATGATTGCAATACACAGAGGCACACTTACAAACTCATTACAATACACAGAGGCACACTTACAAACTCATTACAATACACAGAGGCACACTTACTAACTAATTACAATACACAGAGGCACACTTACAAACTCATTACAATACACAGAGGCACACTTACAAACTCATTACAATACACAGAGGCACACTTGCAAACTTACTACAATGCACAGAGGCATGTGAGCCCACATGTTTAATCAACATTCCCTTTAACCCACATGTTTAATCAACATTCCCTTTAGCCCACATGTTGAATTAACATTCCTTTTAGCCCACATGTTTAATCAACATTCCCTTTAGCCCACATGTTTAATCAGCATTCCCTTTAGACCACATGTTTAATTAACATTCCCTTTAACACACATGTTGAATTAACATTCCCTTTAGCCCACATGTTTAATTAACATTCCCTTTAACACACATGTTGAATTAACATTCCCTTTAGCCCACATGTTTAATCAACATTCCTTTTAGCCCACATGTTTAATCAACATTCTCTTTAACCCAAATGTTTAATCAACCTCCCCTTTAGCCCACATGTTGAATTAACATTCCCTTTAACCCACATAGCTATCAAATAGGGAACATGGCATTCTCTCGCCCTTGGCTTGCAGACCTGTTCCTGCCCATGTCAAACAAAGGTGTACTAGCCCACTAGTCTAGCAAGCAACACAGTGCTGGGCAAGGCTGAGCGAGTGGTGCTTTCCATCCGCTGGGACTGGATCGAAGTGAGCGTTTTCCTCCACAATGGATCGTATAGCTGTTATAATAGGCACAAATAGTTACAAAATACCTCTCCTTCTCTCTCTCTCTCCCTCTCTCTCACTCACACCCGTTGTGACTATGCAGTATGAGGAAATGTGCTCTCTGTTCACCAGCCTATTCTGGGCCTCAGAGTTTCCCGCTCCATTGAGCTTGGGACAGACACTGCGCTTTTTCCTCGAAGGGAAATGTGTTCAGGTATTTTATGACGTTTCCACTGGATATATGGAATCCTCAGAGCATTACATTTTTGCTCATTCACACGAGGCCTGGTGATTATCGAGGGGGAGAGTGTTGGAAAGAGTTTTCAAATACTGTGAGAAACTATTATCATTCACAATGGATAAAAAAGATATATACTGATTTAGTTGACTTACTGTGTGAGGTGAAGAAAGAATGACTGAGAAGCCCAGTTCTTTACTGGTGGTGAGTTTAGACAATCAGAAATCAAACATCCCCAAATGGGCGCTTTCCTACATTTGTGCACAGCAAACCAGTTAGCCTACTTCTATGCGGTGCGCTCTGTCAACGTTAAGAGAACAGAGAAACCAGACACATGCCCATTGCTCACATGGAGCACTCCAAACAAAAACAATAAAACATTTGACAAAACTCGTAAATGATGGTATGAAATAAACTCAAACTTGTTTCTAACAAGTGTAGCAGGTTGTGAACTCTGCAAACAACGTTTCCACTCAGAGAATGAGAACGGTAAATGATTGTAGGCCTAATTAATAATCCATGCATTAACAGAAATTTATGTAACCAAATGATGGGGATTTCCGGTACATTTACTACTGGTTACATATGCAAAGGGGAATTCATAAAAATAAACAATCAAAAGGCAAACAATTAACACCATAAAACAATATATGCACAGTAATTGCCGGGAGACAGCTCAGCGCATTCTGAAGAGAGACATGCCAGTATCTTGGCCACACACCTCTCCCTTCTTCTTGTCTCAACATTTCAAATTATACTCAAGACACATTATCTTCACACATATTTTAGATGCATTGGTTTTCACTGGCAGCTGCTTCTCAGTAATCAACCTATTGCCACGTAGGCTGCAGTGACTGCTGTTACTGAATCTTGTCCTATGCTCATGTTACTCGTCATATTAGGAATTGTATTTTATTGTTAGCCTGCAAGTACTTCATTAGAAAGGTGATTTTTTAAAATCCCCTGCACTCAGGACCCCTACTCAAAACATCTTCCTGCGGCTATGCCCTCTAGCCGACACCACGACGGCTCTCAAGGAACTACACTGGAAACCGCATATCCTGAGGCCGCATTTATTGTAGCTGGGTACTGTAATAAAGGAAATCTGAGGAAAACGCTACTGAAATTCTATCAACACATCTCCTGTGCTAAACAACACAGACACTGGATCATTGCTACTCTCCCTTCTGGGATGGCTACCAGGCCCCCCCCCCCCCCCCCCCCCACGCCCTCACTTCGGCAAATCAGATCACTCCTCCATTCTGCTGCTGCCCACCTACACTGACTCAAGAATGGGTTCATCAGGAAGTGCATAGAGGATGTTGTTCCTACAGTGAGGTTTAGAACTTATCCAAACCAAACACTGTGGATAGATGGCAAAATGCACGCAAAACTGAAAGCGCAACCATCGTTTTTAAGACAATCAAAGAGGCAAAACGCCAGTAGAGGGACAAAGTGTATCAATTCAACAGTACAGACATGAGACGTATGAGGCGGGGACTCCAGACAACATGGGGGCCCCACAGGGGTGCGTGCTCATCCCCCTCCTGTACTCCCTGTTCCCCCCTGCACTCCAACTCACTCATCAAGTTTGCTGATGACACAAGAGTGGTAGGCCTGATTACCAACAATGATGAAATAGCCTGCAGGGAGGAGGTGAGAGCCCTGACGGAGTAGTAACAGGAAAATAACCTCTCCCTCAACATCAACAAAATGAAGGAGCTGATCGTGGACTTCAGGAGACAACAGAGAGAGCACGCTCCATCCACATCAACAAAGCCGCAGTGGAGAGGGTCACACAGAGAGCGTGGTGAAGAAGGCGCAAAAGATGCATCCTGTCCGGGGGTGCAGTTAGCCCAACGCATCACCGCGGGAAACTGCCTGCCCTCCAGGACATCGACAGCACTCAATGTCACAGAAAGACCAAGAAGATCATCAGGGACCTCAGCCACCCAAGCCACGGCCTGTTCACTCTGCTATCATCCAGAAGGCGAGGTCAGTACAGGTGCATCAAAGCTGGAACCGAGAGAATGAGTAACAGCTTCTATCTCCAGTGTCACGGTGCGCATTATATAAGGGACGGTAAACGGAGCGCTGGTGAAGTGTCATCCTTTTTATTTGATGAGGTCTTCTCACAAGGCATACAAATAAAACAGGAGAGTGCAAAAACTAACTAACAAACAAACAAAACACGGTGACTTACTTGCTGTGAGCAAAAAAGCAGACAAGCAGGAACAATGATCCACACACAGGTGGATTTGGGTTGTTCTTAAATACTATCCCCAATCAGAGACAACGCTAGACAGCTGTCTCTGATTGGGGATCATAATCTCCCTAATAGGAGTGTGAGGACTTGGTTGTGTGCCTCTCTCCTCCCCTAGGTGGGAGTAAGAGGCCTTACCACAACCAAGCCCTCACAGTACCCCCCCCAAGGTGCGGACTCCCGATCGCACACACAAAAATCCCCCCTCTCCTGAAAGAAAAAATGTCCAAAACTCTAGGGGGGACATGGCGGGGTACTGAGGTGGTTGCTGGTGGGGGCTCCGGTTCCGGTTCCGGGCGTGGCACAGGCTGTGAGAGTAGCTTCCCTCCTACCTCTCCGTTGCACGCCCGGTCCGGTCCGGACCCCGGCGCGATGGTTCCCCCCTCAGTACTCCCGCCTTCCACCAAGTCCTGTCTGGACCCTGGTGTGGGAGCCCTCGACCCTGGAGAGGGGCTGACAACCGGCCCCGGACTGGGCACCGGTGGAGCGGACTGCTCCGTCCCTGGAGCGACGGCGACGACCGGCCCCGGACTGGGCACCGGTGGAGCGGACTGCTCCGGCACTGGAGCGACGCCGACGACCGGCCCCGGACTGGGCACCGGTGGAGCGGACTGCTCCGTCACCGGAGCGACATAGACGACCGGCCCCGGACTGGGCACCGGTGGAGCGGACTGCTCCGGCACTGGAGCGACGCAGATGACCGGCCCCGGACTGGGCACCGGTGGAGCAGACTGCTCCGGCACTGGAGCGACGCAGACGACCGGCCCCGGACTGGGCACCGGTGGAGCGGACCGCTCTGGCGCTGTAGCCGAGCAGACTGCTGGACCCGGATGTGGCTCTGGTGGAGGTTCAGGGCTGCTTACCTTCACCTGAGGTCCTGGGCTGCTGACCTTCCCCGGAGGGCTCGGGCTGCTGACCCTCCCCGGAGGTCTCGGGCTGCTGACCCTCCCCGGAGGTCTCGGGCTGCTGACCTTCCCCGGAGGTCTCGGGCTGCTGACCTTCCCCGGAGGTCTCGGGCTGCTGACCTTCGCCGGGGGTCTCGGGCTGCTGACCTTCGCCGGGGGTTTCGGCCTGCTGACCTTCACCGGGGCCCTCGGGCTGCTGACCTTCACCGGAGGCCTCGGGCTGCTGACCTTCTCCGGAGGTCTCGGGCTGCTGACCTTCTCCGGAGGTCTCGGGCTGCTGACCTTCTCCGGAGGTCTCGGGCTGCTGACCTTCTCCGGAGGTCTCGGGCTGCTGACCTTCTCCGGAGGCCTCGGGCTGCTGACCTTCACCGGAGGCCTCGGGCTGCTGACCTTCACAGGAGGCCTCGGGCTGCTGACCTTCACAGGAGGCCTCGGGCTGCTGACCTTCTCCGGAAGTCTCGGGCTGCTGACCTTCTCCGGAGGTCTCGGGCTGCTGACCTTCACCAGAGGCCTCGGGCTGCTGACCTTCACAGGAGACCTCAGGCTGCTGACCGTCACAGGAGGCCTCGGGCTGCTGACCTTCTCCGGAGACCTCGGACAGCTAACCCTCACCGGAGGTCTCGGGCTGCTGACCTTCACCGGAGACCTCGGGCTGGACGCCGTGCCCACCCTGGGCACCGACGGAGAGGTGGTTTTCAGCCCTGCTGTAGGTCTGGCTGTCTGTCCCAGACTGGGCGCCGACACGCTATGGAGCTCCTGCTCCACAGCGGGACTGAACGTCGTGCCCACCCTGGGCACCGACGCAGAGATGGTTTCCAGCCCTCTAGTGGGGCTGGCTGTCGGCCCCAGACTGGGCACCGACACGCTATGGAGCTCCTGCTCCACAGCGGGGCTGAACGTCGTGCCCACCCTGGGCACCGACGCAGAGATGGTTTCCAGCCCTGTGGTTGGGCTGGCTGTCGGCCCCAGACTGGGCACCGACGCGCTATGGAGCTCCTGCTCCACAGCGGGACTGAACGTCGTGCCCACCCTGGGCACCGACGCAGAGATGGTTTCCAGCCCTCTGGTGCGAGGCGCAGGCACGGGCCGTACCGGGCTGGGGAAACGCACCGTTGGATTGGTGCGTTTAGCTGGCACGGGTCGCACCGGGCTGGAGACACGCACCATAGGGCTGGTGCGTGGAGCAGGCGCGGGCCGTACCGGGCTGGGGAAACGCACCGTTGGGCTGGTGCGTTTAGCTGGTACGGGTCGCACCGGGCTAATGTTGCGCACCGATGGTTTGGTGCGCAGAGTCGGTCTCCTCTTCCTCCGACTCTGGACCGGCGCTGGAGGCACCGGACTGGGAACTGGCGCTGGAGCACGACTGTCCCTGTCGTGCCTACTCCACCGCCAATCCCCATCCTGTGAGGGTTCTTCCGGGAACCCCCACGAGTGAGGGAACAGAAGCACATCGTCGTCGTCTTCCTCCGACTCCTCTCTGTACTCCTGCTCCCACGGCTGTAGGGGCTCCTCCTGGAACCCCCACGAGTGCAGTGGTCGGGGCTCTTCTCCCTCGATCCCCGACCACCCCCATAGCCCCCCCCCAAAATCAGTTTGGGGGTTTTTCTGGGCTCCAGGCTGGTCCTCAACTTTAGCCCGGTGACGTTTACCCCGTCTACGGCGCCTCTGCTGCTCCGGACCCCAGCCTTCCTCCACCGAGCGATAGTAAGAGTGTTCCTCCTCGGTAATTTTCCCCATACCGAGGAGGATATCTCCTAACGTAATCCCCCGTTGCGTCCCAGGGTGGTGGATCATTCTGTCACGGTGCGCATTATATAAGGGACGGTAAATGGAGCGCTGGTGAAGTGTCATCCTTTTTATTTGATGAGGTCTTCTCACAAGGCATACAAATAAAACAGGAGAGTGCAAAAACTAACTAACAAACAAACAAACAAAACACGGTGACTTACTTGCTGTGAGCAAAAAAGCAGACAAGCAGGAACAATGATCCACACACAGGTGGATTTGGGTTGTTCTTAAATACTATCCCCAATCAGAGACAACGCTAGACAGCTGTCTCTGATTGGGGATCATAATCTCCCTAATAGGAGTGTGAGGACTTGGTTGTGTGCCTCTCTCCTCCCCTAGGTGGGAGTAAGAGGCCTTACCACAACCAAGCCCTCACATCCAGGCCATCAGACTGTTAAACAGCTGGCCTCCACCCATTACCCTGCCCTGAACCTTAAAGACTGCTGCCCTATGTACATAGAGTCACTGGACACTGGACACTTTAATATGTTTACATACTGTTTCACATACTTCATATGGATATACTGTATTCTAGTCATGGCTCATCCTATATAACTACTGCTGTCCACTTCATATGTATATACTGTATTCTAGTCATGGTTCATTATATATAACTACTGCTGTCCACTTCATATGTATATACTGTATTCTACTCATGGTTCATCCTATATAACTACTGCTGTCCACTTCATATATACTGTATATACTGTATTCTAGTCATGGTTCATTATATATAACTACTGCTGTCCACTTCATATGTATATACTGTATTCTAGTCATGGTTCATCCTATATAACTACTGCTGTCCACTTCATATATACTGTATATACTGTATTCTAGTCATGGTTCATTATATATAACTACTGCTGTCCACTTCATATGTATATACTGTATTCTAGTCATGGTTCATCCTATATAACTACTGCTGTCCACTTCATATGTATATACTGTATTCTAGTCATGGTTCATCCTATACAACTGATTTCTTGGGGTGATTATGTGTGTATTCCTTGTTTTTTTACTGAACAGTTGAAGCTAGAAACACAAGCATTTTGCTGGGAATTACTGAACTGTTGAAGCTAGAAACACAAGCATTTAGCTGCACCTGCAATAACATCTACACATCTGTGTACGTGACCAATGAACTTTGATTTGATTTGTATTGAGTACGTTTGTGTGTTACTGTATGACGTGTGCATTTAAATTAATTGTATGGAAAGTCAAATCTGTTCTCTAATTGGCTTTAATCAGCACTACTCTGAGACGCTTGATACATCCTGATTGGCTCTTGGATATTAATTAAGTTCTCTGATTGACAGTGTTGATTGACCCACCCATGGGTACAGTAGGGATGACTGGGTCGATGGAGGAGGGCTTAGCCTTGACAGGGATGGGTGTGGTTGGTCCGTTCACCATCACATGACCTGATGAGGAGACACATACAGAGGTCAAGTTCCAAGGCTGGGATTGGGAAAATAAATAAATCTAATATCTATTTATAAAGCCGTTTAACATCAGCAGTAGTCACAAAGTGCTTTTACAGTTACCCGGCCTAAAGCCCAAAGAGAAAACAGAAGCAGAATAACAATGCTTGGAGAGTAGCCAAGTAAAGGTGTGTTGGTACCCAGGTAGTGCAGTAGTTTCTGTGCTCTGTTCTGGACTGGCTTCATGATAAACAAGTCCTGGTTCTCGTCTATAAACTGAGTGTCCACTGTACTGTGTAGAAATTGGTGATTACTCAGAACATTCTGGAGGAAGGGGATGTTGGTCTGAGAGAGAGAGAGAGAGAGAGAGAGAGAGAGAAATAAGTGAAATATTAATTAATTGAATATGTTTTACATGTTTGTTTTTGCAACAGTTGAACTATAATAATTCAGGATTATGGAGTGCTACTGTTTTACCAAGGTTTTAACGGTCCTTTTTATCACTGAGGCACTTTTTCTTACGTCGATCAGCTCCGAACGTACACACAAGTCCTAAATTATTTACAACAGAGCCCAGCTATTGGATTTAGCTCACTCAGCGCTGCTGCACCCAGGGAGAAGTTAGTTATTCCGGATGAGTTGAAAAGGCGACGGTGTGGATGCAGGACGGGATTGAAGTGTAAAGCAAAACCTAGGAAGTACAAGCCGGCTATCCCGTCTATCATTATGGGCAACGTGAGATCGCTACATAACAAGATAAATGAACACGAGGATCTAGTCCGTGGTCAGAGGTATGTCTGACCGAGACATGGCTGAATGATAACATCCCCATAGGGAACGTCACTATCGGTGGTTTCCAGACCATTAGAGCGGGCTGGCTTTATTAGTTAACGACAGATGGTGTAATCCGAGCCATATTACTGTTAAGGAACAGTTTTGTAGCCCGGACATTGAGCTGTTAGCCGTTAGACTGAGAACCTACTATTTGCCGAGGGAATTCACGGCGGCCATTGCTGTTATTGTTTACATCCCGCCCTCCGCTGACGCAAACACAGCATGTGACGTCATCCACTCTGTTTTCGCAAGGTTACAGACAACGCTCCCAGTGCCTTCTTTGCCATTTCTGGGGATTTTAACCATGCATCTCTCTCTTCAACGCTGCACACGTTCAAACAGTTCGTTTTGAGTAATACAACTCTGGAGTAATACAGTTCGTGGAGTAATACAACTCTGGAAGTGTTATATGCTAATGTGAAGAATGCATACAACTCCACTGCACTCCCTCCCCTCGGTAGATCGGATCACAACCTTGTCCACCTCACCCCACTCTACAGGCCTATGGTCCAACAGCAGCCAGCGACCACTAGGACCATTAGGAGATGGTCTCCGGAGGCGAATGAGGCCCTACAGGACTGCTTTGAAACAACAGACTGGGATGTGCTCTGTGAGGCTCATGGGGAGGACATCGATGGACTTACTGACTGCATAACGGACTATATAAATTTTTGTGTAGACAACACTGTACCCACCAGGAAGGTACGCTGTTTTCCAAATAATAAACCCTGGGTCACCAGCGACCTGAAGGCCCTGCTGAATGGGAAGAACAGGGCCTTCAAGGAGGGGGACAGGGACA
>JAKYLM010000175.1:80000-87500 GCA_023634145.1 Thymallus thymallus | reverse complement strand
TTACTAATGGTTTTCTTTGAGACTGTGGTCCCAGCTCTCTTCAGGTCATTGACCAGGTCCTGCCGTGTAGTTCTGGGCTGATCCCTCACCTTCCTCATGATCATTGATGCCCCACGAGGTGAGATCTTGCATGGTGTCCCAGACCGAGGGAGATTGACCGTCATCTTGAACTTCTTCCATTTTCTCACCAAGCTGCTTGCCTATTGTCCTGTAGCCCATCCCAGCCTTGTGCAGGTCTACAATTTAATCCCTGATGTCCTTACACAGCTCTCTGGTCTTGGCCATTGTGGAGAGGTTGGAGTCTGTTTGATTGAGTGTGTGGACAGGTGTCTTTTATACAGGTAACGAGTTCAAACAGGTGCAGTTAATACAGGTAATGAGTGGAGAACAGGAGGGCTTCTTAAAGAAAAACTAACAGGTCTGTGAGAGCCGGAATTCGTACTGGTTGGTAGGTACAGTTGAAGTGTACCTATGATAAACATTACAGACTTCTACATGCTTTGTAAGTAGGAAAACCTGCAAAATCGGCAGTGTATCAAATACTTGTTCTCCCCACTGTATATATATATAGAGGGATAGAGAGAGAGAGAGAGAGAGAGAGAGAGAGGGATAGAGAGACAGAGAGAGACCGAGAGAGAGAGAGAGAGAGAGAGAGAGAGAGAGAGAGAGAGAGGGAAAGAGTGAGAGATAGAGAGAGAGGGATAGAGAGAGAGATAGAGAGAGAGGGAGGGAGAGGGGGAGAGAGAGGGATAGAGAGAGAGATAGAGAGAGAGATAGAGAGAGAGGGATAGAGAGAGATAGAGGGAAAGCGAGAGAGAGAGAGAGAGAGAGAGAGAGGGAGAGGAAGATAGAGAGGGGAAGAGGAAGATAGAGAGAGAGAGAGAACTCAGCCGGGGGCTGAGTTCACAAACTTGTTCCACTAACACACTGAAGCCTCAGGACCAGAACATCCAATCAATCAGAATTAACCGAATTACAAAACATCTAAAACAAAACTACATTACCTATTGGAAAACCCAAACACAAGCACAAAGCAAAATGCAGTGCTATTTGGCCCTAAATCGACAGTACACCATGGCAAACTATCTGACCATGGTGACTGATCAAAACCTCAGGAAAACCTTGACAAAGTACAGGCTCAGCGAGCACAGCCTTGCTATTGAGAAGGGTAGACACAGGAAAACCTGGATCCCTGTAGAAGAAAGGCTGTGCAACCACTGAACCCAGCAGAACCAGAGACAGAGCTGCATTTCCTGACAAAATATCAAAAATATAAAACTATCAGAGAGAGTCACTTCCCCAAATTTGAACAAGTAGTCCGGGGCTTTGAGGACCTCCTGAAATAGAAAGGCTGCCGATCCTTTTGGGGGAAGACATGGACAGCTGTGTGCTGGCAGCATGCTATGTTGCTGCCTGCCACAAGTTGAGGGACAGTGCCTGACATATTTAATTTCTTTTTTTTCCTATGTTGTTATTTTGTTCTTTGATGTAATAAAAATAAAATAAAAATGATGTATGATACTTTGGCAATATGTACATTGTTGCGTCATGCCAATAAATTAATTTAATTGAAAATTGAATTGAATTGAATTGAAAGAGAGAGAGAGAGAGAGAGAGAGAGAGAGAGAGAGAGAGAGAGAGAGAGAGAGAGAGAGAGAGAGAGAAAGTGATAGAGAGAGAGGGATGGCGAGAGAGAGGTGAGAGTGTTAGCAGTGCTATATGGCCCTAAATCGACAGTACCAGTGCTGGCCCTAAATTTGACCATGGTTACTGATCAAAACCTTAGAAAAACCTTGACAAACAACAGGGTCAGTGAGCACAGCCTTGCTATTGAGAAGGGTAGACATAGGAAAACCTGTCTCCCTGTAGAGGAAAGGCTGTGCAACCACTGCACCACAGCAGAACCAGAGACAGAGCTGCATTTCCTGACAAAATGTCAAAAATATAAAACAATTAGAGAGTGTAATTTAAAACCCTTTTTCAAAGTTTCAAAGACCTGTCTGATGAGGAGAGGAACTCCATCCTGTTGGGGGAGGAACAGAGAGCTGAGGGTTGACAGACTACAACATTGCTGCCTCTCATAAGATGAGGAACAGTGTCTGACAGAACAACCTATACATGTCCGTGAGGTGAGACAGGGATGCAGTTTTAGCCCCACCCTCTTCAACATATATATCAACAAATTGGCGAGGGCACTAGAACAGTCTGCAGCACCCGGCCTCACACTACTAGAATCTGAAGTCAAATGTCTACTGTTTGCTGATGATCTGGTGCCTCTGTCACCAACCAAGGAGGGCCTACAGCAGCACCTAGATCTTCTGCACAGATTCTGTCAGACCTGGGCCCTGACAGTAAATCTCAGTAAGACAAAAATAATGGTGTTCCAAAAAAGGTCCAGTTGCCAGGACCACGAATACAAATTCCATCTAGACACAGTTGCTCTAGAGCACACCAAAAACTATACATACCTCGGCCTGAACATCACCGCCACAGGTAACTTCCACAAAGCTGTGAACGATCTGAGAGACAAGGCAAGAAGGGCTTTCTATGCCATCAAAAGGAACATAGAATCTGACATACTAATTAGGATCTGGCTAAAAATACTTGAATCAGTTCTAGAACCCATTGCCCTTTATGGTTGTGATGTCTGGGGTCCGCTCACCAACCAAGAATTCACTAAATGGGACAATCACCAAATTGAGACTCTGCATGCAGAATTCTGCAAATATATTCTCTGTGTACAACGTAAAACACCAAATAATGCATGCAGAGCAGAATTCTCAAACCTTCTGTAACAAAGCCATCGCCTACAGAGAGATTAATCTGGAGAAGAGACCCCTAAGCCAGCTGGTCCTGGGGCTCAGTTCACAAACACTAACAGACCCCACAAAGCATGTGGAACTATTACTGCGCTGCGTCTTGGTCTCTCTTAACACCCACTCATGACACTCAGTGAGCATAGCCTTGCTATTGAGAAAGGCCGCCGTAGGCAGACCTGGCTCTCAAGAGAAGACAGGCTATGTGCACACTGCCCACAAAATGAGATGTAAACTGAGCTGCACTTCCTAACCTCCTGCCAAATGTATGACCATATTAGAGACACATTTCCCTCAAATTACACAGATCCACAAAGAATCTACTGGGTGAAATACCACAGTGTTCCATCACAGCAGCAAGATGTGTGACCTGTTACCACAAGAAAAGGGCAACCAGTGAAGAACAAACACCATTGTAAACAAAACCATATTTCTGTTGATTTATTTTCCCTTTTGTACTTTAACTATTAGCACATCGTTACAACGCTGTATACAGACATAATATGACATTTGTTTATTATCTACTTCACTTGCTTTGGCAATGTTACCATACTGTATGTTTCCCATGAAAATAAAACCCTTCAATCGAATTGAACGTTGTACACTGAGGATATGTTGGTGTTTGTCCCATTTTGTGGTTGGTGAGCGGACCCCAGACCTCACAACAAGGACAATGAGTTCTGTCTCTGTTTGACGCTCCCTCTCCTTTATCCTCGTCTTCTCTTTCCATCCCTCTCTCTGTCTATCTTTCCTCTCTACTAATCTTTTCTTCGCCCCATCACTCTGTACCGTGATTAGATTCTGAATAGAGGGATGTCAGGTAATCTGTCTTTCCCTCCTCTCCTCTCTGTCTCGCTCCCTCCCTCTGTCTCCCTCCTCTCCTCTCTGTCTCGCTCCCTCCCTCTGTCTCGCTCCCTCCCTCTGTCTCGCTCCCTCCCTCTGTCTCCCTCCTCTCCTCTCTGTCTCGCTCCCTCCCTCTGTCTCCCTCCTCTCCTCTCTGTCTCGCTCCCTCCCTCTGTCTCGCTCCCTCCCTCTGTCTCCCTCCTCTCCTCTCTGTCTCGCTCCCTCCCTCTGTCTCCTTTCCTTCATCCCTTGGGTCTAAATGACTTGGCCGTGGCTGGAAACAAGACAAACAGGCCTCTTTAACACACACACACACATGTTGACACACACACCACACACACACACACACACACACACACACACACACACACACACACACACACACACACACACACACACACACACACACACACACACACACACACACACACACACACACACACACACACACACACACACACACACACACACACACACGCACAGAGACATACTGGTGTTGTGAACAGTTAGGCATTAATCCCTTCCTCTAGGTGACTGATCGGTTTGTTTAGAGGGTTAGGTGGGCAGCCCTGTGTGTGTTCTGTGTGTGTTCTGTGTGTTGTGTGTATGTTCTGTGTGTGTTGTGTGTGTGTTCTGTGGGTTCTGTGTGTGTTCTGTGTGTGTTCTGTGTGTGTTCTGTATGGGTTCTGTGGGTTCTGTGTGTTCTGTGTGTTGTGTGTGTGTGTTGTGTGTGTGTGTTCTGTGTGTGTTGTGTGTGTGTGTTCTGTGTGTGTTCTGTGTGTGTGTTCTGTGTGTGTGTTCTGTGTGTGTTATGTGTAAGACTAGATATCACCAGTCCCTATATGACTAGATATCACCAGTCCCTATAAGACTAGATATCACCAGTCCCTATAAGACTAGATATCACCAGTCCCTATAAGACTAGATATCACCAGTCCCTATTAGACTAGATATCACCAGTTCCTATAAGACTAGATATCACCAGTCCCTATATGACTAGATATCACCAGTCCCTATAAGACTAGATATCACCAGTCCCTATAAGACTAGATATCACCAGTCCCTATAAGACTAGATATCACCAGTCCCTATAAGACTAGATATCACCAGTCCCTATAAGACTAGATATCACCAGTCCCTATAAGACTAGATATCGCCAGTCCCTATAAGACTAGATATCACCAGTCCCTATAAGACTAGATATCGCCAGTCCCTATAAGACTAGATATCACCAGTCCCTATAAGACTAGATATAACCAGTCCCTATATGACTAGATATCACCAGTCCCTCTAAGACTAGATATCACCAGTCCCTCTAAGACTAGATATCACCAGTCCCTCTAAGACTAGATATCACCAGTCCCTCTAAGACTAGATATCACCAGTCCCTATAAGACTAGATATCACCAGTCCCTATAAGACTAGATATCACCAGTCCCTATAAGTCTAGATATCACCAGTCCCTATAAGACTAGATATCACCAGTCCCTATAAGACTAGATATCACCAGTCCCTATAAGACTAGATATCACCAGTCCCTATAAGACTAGATATCACCAGTCCCTATAAGACTAGATATCACCAGTCCCTATAAGACTAGATACCACCAGTCCCTATAAGACTAGATATCACCAGTCCCTATAAGACTAGATATCACCAGTCCCTATAAGACTAGATATCACCAGTCCCTATAAGACTAGATATCACCAGTCCCTCTAAGACTAGATATCACCAGTCCCTATAAGACTAGATATCACCAGTCCCTATAAGATGAGGGAAGATTGGTGATGAACTGGTCAGACAGTAGGCAGAGTGAACAGTCTCTTTCTTTCTCTCCGCTTTCTCTCTCTCTCCCACACTTTTTCATTCTTTAATAACGCGACATGCCCCGCCCACCTGGGATCTGTCTTTAGCCATCTATTTCCTGTGTTTGAGGGGTGGGATCTGTCTTTAGCCATCTATTTCCTGTGTTTGAGGGGTGGGATCTATCTTTAGCCATCTAATTTCTGTGTTTGAGGGTGTCACGCTGGATTGGTCTAGACAGTGCAGGTGAGTGCAGGTAGGCCTAGACAGTGCAGGTGAGTGCAGGTAGGTCTAGACAGTGCAGGTGAGTGCAGGTAGGTCTAGACAGTGCATGTGAGTGCAGGTAGGCCTAGACAGTGCAGGTGAGTGCAGGTAGGCCTAGACAGTGCAGGTGAGTGCAGGTAGGTCTAGTCAGTGCAGGTGAGTGCAGGTAGGCCTAGACAGTGCAGGTGTCTCTCCCTCTCTCTCTCCCTCTCTCTCCCTTTCCTTCCTATCCTTCCTCCATCTTGTCGTTGTGAAGCAGTATTCAGGCTGTGTGTGAGTGTGTAGTCTTGTTGACTATCTAACTAGAATCAAATTACTCCTGTTTGCTTTGAAGTTCTGTTTTTGAGACATCACTTGATCATAACATCCCTCCATCACTCTATCAGTCTATATCCCTCCATCCCTCCATCACTCTATCACTCTATCAGTCTATATCCCTCCATCAGTCTATATCCCTCCATCCCTCCATCACTCTATCAGTCTATATCCCTCTACCAGGGCTATTTTTTAGATTTGATTTAGAAGCTGAGAGGTATATATACATATATACTGTTTAGCTGTTCTACTGCCAAGTTTACACCTTCACTATTACAGTGGAACGTTTTGTCCAGGAAGTTGTTATATTTCAACACTACTTTTATTCCATCTATATCTCCATATCTCTTCTCTTCTCTCTCTGTCTCCTCTCACACTTCTCTCTGTCTCCTCTCACACTTCTCTCTGTCTCTCTCTCTCTCTCTCTCTCTCTCTCTCTCTCTCTCTCTCAGTCAGTGTAGGCTGCACATTATGAACAGACACACTCTACCATCCTCTCTCTGCAGTAACCACTGCAAATCACACTATCTACCCTGAGAAAGAGCGGGGGAGGAAAAAAGCAACAGAGAGATAAATGGGTGAATGAAGACAGGAGGACTGCTGACAGAAGAACAGAGGACAAAAAAAGGAGGACATGAAAAAAACTACAGAGGGAATTATCACAGTGTTTTTCCTTCTCTTGTTTAATGTTCTCTTCCTCTCCCTTCATCCCTCTCTCTCTCTCTCTCTCTCTCTCTTTTCATCTTTTCATTCAATACCTGTGCTCAGGGATTAAAATGACTTAAAATGCAATCTACGGAGGGAGCGATCTGGACGGAGGTAGTAAGGAAAAAGGGGATGAGGAATGAGAGTGGGCTTGTCCTCTGAAGAGACTCCGTGCTGTACAGCTGGCGAGAGAACGAGGGAACGAGAAAGACAGGGAGAGGGAGAGAGAGGTGAAGAAGAGTACTCTAGAGAGAGAGAGAGAGAGAGAAGGAGAGCGAGAGAGAGAGTTGCCTGTTTTTCTGAGGAGCAGCACGTTGGATCAGGATAAAGAGAAGATAGGACGTTCCGGGATTCTGGGATTCCGTACAGAAGGATCCGGAAGACTAGGTTTGTTCAATCTCTATTCTCTTGGAGGAGAGAGGAATAGAAGGATGTTTTTTGTAAAATGATAGGAGGATGTGGAGGTGAGGAGTGCAGAAAAAGATTAAAGGGATACTGTGAGATTTAGAGATGTATGTTGTTTATCTACTTATCCACAATCAGACTTTGTCTCTGCGTGCAGTTTGGAGATTAATAAAGTTAGCATATCGCTAGCTTAGCTCAATTGCTGGAAGTCTCCCAGTACAGTAGCCAGCTCCTCTCAAAAGCAGGCGAATGAACTGTACCTCCTAACTACTCAAAAACTGTGTGGTTGGTCATTTATAGTCGTCCAAAGCTATACATAGTTATTCTATCCACTTCCTCATTCTTTCCT
>JAKYLM010000175.1:72500-75000 GCA_023634145.1 Thymallus thymallus | reverse complement strand
GCTAGAGCAGTACTGTCAGACCTGGGCCCTGACAGTAAACCCCAAAAAGACCAAAATAATGATTTTCCAGACAAATTCCAGATCCCAGGGAATAAAACCAAAGTTCTCAATTGGTGCAAAACATATAGAGTATTGCACACAATACAACTATTTAGGTTTAAAAATAAGTTCGACTGGACACCTAAATAATGCAGTGAATGAACTGAGAGACAAAGCACGCAGGGCATTCTACGCCATTAAAAAACAAATCCAAATTGAAATACCTATTACAATTTGGCAAAAACTAATTAAATGTGTGATTGAACCAATCGCACTCTATGGCAGCGAGGTGTGGGGTCCACTTACAAAACAAGATTTTACCCACTGGGACAAACATTCCATTGAGACCTTGCACGCGGAACTTCGTAAGATTCTCCTACATGTCCAGAGGAAAACTACAAACAATGCATGCAGGGCAGAATTAGGCCGATATCCACTAATATTAAAAACTCAAAAAAGAGCAATTAAGTTTTGGAAACACCTAAAACACAGTTACCCCCTCTCATATCATTACCAAGCCCTGCAATACCAAGAGTCCCTTCATCCAACTGGTCCGGGGGCTGAGTTCACAAACTTGTTCCACTAACACACTGAAGCCTCAGGACCAGAACATCCAATCAATCAGAAATAACCAAATTACAAAACATCTAAAACAAAACTACATTACCTATTGGAAAACACAAACACAAGCACAAAGCAAAATGCAGTGCTATTTGGCCCTAAATCGACAGTACACCATGGCAAACTATCTGACCATGGTGACTGATCAAAACCTCAGGAAAACCTTGAAAAAGTACAGGCTCAGCGAGCACAGCCTTGCTATTGAGAAGGGTAGACACAGGAAAACCTGGCTCCCTGTAGAGGAAAGGCTGTGCAACCACTGCACCACAGCAGAACCAGAGACAGAGCTGCATTTCCTGACCAAATGTCAAAAATATAAAACTATCAGAGAGAGTCACTCCCCCAAATTTGAACAAGTAGTCCGGGGCTTTGAGGACCTCTCTGAAATAGAAAGGCTGCCGATCCTTTTGGGGGAAGACATGGACAGCTGTGCGCTGGCAGCATGCTATGTTGCTGCCTGCCACAAGTTGAGGGACAGTGCCTGACATATTTAATGCCTTTTTTCCTATGTTGTTATTTTGATCTTTGATGTAATTATATATATATATGTATGTGCGTGTGTAATTATATATAAATATATATAAAAAAAGATAAAAAAAAGAGAGTCATGCCAATAAAGTGAATTGAATTGAATTGAAACAGAGAGAACAGAGAGAACAGAGAGAGAAGAGAGAGAACAGAAAGAGAACAGA
Organism: Thymallus thymallus; assembly: GCA_023634145.1. NCBI lineage: Eukaryota > Metazoa > Chordata > Actinopteri > Salmoniformes > Salmonidae > Thymallus > Thymallus thymallus. The sequence goes on along the minus strand of JAKYLM010000175.1, from coordinate 73,648 downwards.
GAGAACAGAGAACAGAGAGAGAACAGAGAGAGAACAGAAAGAGAACAGAGAGAGAACAGAGAGAGAACAGAGAGAACAGAAAGAGAACAGAGAGAACAGAGAGAACAGCAAGGGTGTGGAGGGAGGGAAAGAGGGGTTAGAGAGACAGAAGAGAGCGAGGGTAAAGAGTGGGGGGTTGGAAAAGGAGAGATGGAAGAAGGATGGATACAGGGGGAGCGAGAAAGATAGAGAGAGTGGGAAGAGGGAGAGGGTGTGAGAGATGGAGATGGGGCTAAATAGAGAGAGATAGATGGAGGGATGGGGCTGATAGGTGGAGGGATGGGGCTGATAGATAGAGGGATGGGGCTGAGAGGTGGAGGGATGGGGCTGATAGATGGAGGGATGGGGCTGATAGATGGAGGGATGGGGCTGATAGATGGAGGGATGGGGCTGAGAGGTGGAGGGATGGGGCTGATAGATGGAGGGATGGGGCTGATAGATGGAGGGATGGGGCTGATAGATGGAAGGATGGGGCTGATAGATGGAGGGATGGGGCTGAGAGGTAGAGGGATGGGGCTAATAGATGGAGGGATGGGGTTGAGAGGTGGAGGGATGGGGCTGATAGATGGAGGGATGGGGCTGATAGATGGAGGGATGGGGCTGATAGATGGAGGGATGGGGCTGATAGATGGAGGGATGGGGCTGATAGATGGAGGGATGGGCTGATAGATGGAGGGATGGGGCTGAGAGGTAGAGGGATGGGGCTGATAGATGGAGGGATGGGGCTGATAGATGGAGGGATGGGGCTGATAGATGGAGGGATGGGGCTGATAGATGGAGGGATGAGGCTGATAGATGGAGGGATGGGGCTGAGAGGTGGAGGGATGGGGCTGATAGATGGAGGGATGGGGCTGATAAATGGAGGGATGGGGCTGATAGATGGAGGGATGGGGCTGAGAGGTAGAGGGATGGGGCTGATTGATGGAGGGATGGGGCTGATAGATGGAGGCATGGGGCTGATAGATGGAGGGATGGGGCTGATAGATGGAGGGATGAGGCTGATAGATGGAGGGATGGGGCTGAGAGGTGGAGGGATGGGGCTGATAGATGGAGGGATGGGGCTGATAGATGGAGGGATGGGGCTGATAGATGGAGGGATGGGGCTGAGA
>JAKYLM010000175.1:0-67500 GCA_023634145.1 Thymallus thymallus | reverse complement strand
ACTGATGTGGTATCATACTGGTCTTTATGGAGATGGAGAGAGGAGAGAGACTGGTGTGGTATCATACTGGTCTTTATGGAGATGGAGAGAAGAGAGAGTGGTGTGGTATCATACTGGTCTTTATAGAGATGGAGAGAGGAGAGAGACTGGTGTGGTATCATACTGGTCTTTATGGAGATTGAGAGAGAGTGGTGTGGTATCATACTGGTCTTTATGGAGATGGAGAGAAGAGAGAGACTGATGTGGTATCATCCTGGTCTTTATGGAGATGGAGAGAGGAGAGAGACTGGTGTGGTATCATACTGGTCTTTATAGAGATGGAGAGAGGAGAGAGAGTGGTGTGGTATCATACTGGTCTTTATGGAGATGGAGAGAGACTGGTGTGGTATCATACTGGTCTTGATGGACATGGAGAGAGACTGGTGTGGTATCATACTGGTCTTTATGGAGATGGAGAGAGAGTGGTGTGGTATCATACTGGTCTTTATGGAGATGGAGAGAGACTGGTGTGGTATCATACTGGTCTTTATGGAGATGAAGAGAGGAGAGAGAGTGGTGTGGTATCATACTGGTCTTTATGGAGATGGAAATGGAGAGAGACTGGTGTGGTATCATACTGGTCTTTATGGAGATGGAGAGAGACTGGTGTGGTATCATACTGGTCTTTATGGAGATGGAGAGAGACTGGTGTGGTATCATACTGGTCTTTATGGAGATGGAGAGAGACTGGTGTGGTATCATACTGGTCTTGATGGACATGGAGAGAGACTGGTGTGGTATCATACTGGTCTTTATGGAGATGGAGAGAGAGTGGTGTGGTATCATACTGGTCTTTATGGAGATGGAGAGAGACTGGTGTGGTATCATACTGGTCTTTATGGAGATGGAGAGAGGAGAGAGAGTGGTGTGGTATCATACTGGTCTTTATGGAGATGGAAATGGAGAGAGACTGGTGTGGTATCATACTGGTCTTTATGGAGATGGAGAGAGACTGGTGTGGTATCATACTGGTCTTTATGGACATGGAGAGAGACTGGTGTGGTATCACACTGGTCTTTATGGAGATAGAGAGAGACTGGTGTGGTATCATACTGGTCTTTATGGAGATGGAGAGAGACTGGTGTGGTATCATACTGGTCTTTATGGAGATGGAGAAAGACTGGTGTGGTATCATACTGGTCTTTATGGAGATGGAGAGAGAGTGGTGTGGTATCATACTGGTCTTTATGGAGATGGAGAGAGAGTGGTGTGGTATCATACTGGTCTTTATGGAGATGGAGAGAGAGTGGTGTGGTATCATACTGGTCTTTATGGAGATGGAGAGAGACTGGTGTGGTATCATACCAGTAAGGTATAGCATGATGGAGAGAGAGAGAGGTTGGGGACTGTAAGGAGAGTTTGTGTGTGTGTGGCATTCTAGTTCGCTCTGTTTTTTTGTAAATTCTTTCCAATGTGTCAAGTAATTATCTTTTTGTTTTCTCATGATTTGGTTTGGTCTAATTGTGTTGTTGTCCTGGGGCTCTGTTTCTCTCTCTCTCTCTCTCTCTCTCTCTCTCTCTCTCTCTCTCTGTTTGTTTTGAGGTTCAGTAGCCAAAGTCTACACCCCTTTGTCGGTAAACAGTGTAAGAGTGAGAACTGTGTTTCATTCAACGAGAGATGACTAGTTTTCTCTACACACACACACACGCACGCACGCACGCACACACACACACACACACACAAACACATACACAAACACATACACACACAAACACACTGTGGGCACGGGGTCTGGGATTAAAAGCATGTGTGTGTTAGGGTTGAATATCTAACAGACAGTGATGTGTGTGTGTGTGTTAGGGTTGAATATCTAACAGACAGTGATGTGTGTGTGTGTGTTAGGGTTGAATATCTAACAGACAGTGATGTGTGTGTGTGTGTGTGTTAGGGTTGAATATCTAACAGACAGTGATGTGTGTGTGTGTGTTAGGGTTGAATATCTAACAGACAGTGATGTGTGTGTGTGTGTTAGGGTTGAATATCTAACAGGTGTTTTACAAATGTTCCATCCTGAGAATAAATTGCTTTTCTCCCATGTAACCTGGTTTTTGCCACCAAAAAAGGAAGTGTCATTCAAAAGCACTATAAAGCATATAAATAGGCCTGGATTTGATTAGCGCTTTGATAAAAAATTCAAGCCTAATGCAACCTGAGCCTGATTAAATACATTTGATGAGACCTACATTGAAGACATTTAATGAACCCAAGACCAAAAAAGCCCAAATGATTGTGTCGTTATCCAATACATATATGATATATAGGCCGCAAATTAAACACAACAGAAAAACATAAAAGCCCATAGATGTAGCTAGCTATATGCTCTCTGGGGTAAATAAATGAAACTAGCTCCAGTTGGCTAATATTTTTCAGTGTGAACTGTATTACTGTATTGTACTGTATTATACTGTATTATATGGACTGGGATTACGCACATCGTTCAAACCATGATAAAGCAGAGAGAGAACATGGGTTTCTGGTGCAAAAACATGCAGCCTACAAAATAACAAGTATAGGCTTGAGAATTTGATTTTAATTTTGAAATATAATAGGCCCTATTTGTATAATTAGTAGGCTGAGGCATATATACCTTTCATAATATTTCCTCTAATGTTATTAGCCTACTTCCTCTTTCTCTCTATATTGTTGCTTCATTCCTTCCTCCTTTCAACAGTTAAATTAAATACGTTTAAAAATACATTCATCATTCTAATGTCATCCTTGATTAATATAGGACTAGAATTAGGTGCAGAAGGCTTTCACTTCTCTTCACCAAGATTGAATGGTTATGGGTCTGAATAAATAACTGCTATAGCCTACCGCCATCGAGCGTTCACTCTTCTTTCAAACTACCTGGGAGTTCTATTGGCTGCTGTATTTAACATTCAGCCAACCAGAGCCTGCGTCCCTCTTGGAATAGTCTATTGGTATAAGGACTGCAAAATATATATATATATTCTAGTCTAGCTTTTCCTGCATGGGCCTAAGGAGCTCATGAGCGTTTTTTAAGGAGATGCCAGCGGAGCACAGATGCGTGTGTATTAAGAAAGAGATAGAGGCTAAGAATTAGACGTTTATTATGCATAACTCATCTTTAATTAGCTCAATATAAGGCTAATACTGCATTGAATGTATTACTTGAAAGAGCTAGGCTAGAGATCTATATACTGTGCATTCGGAAAGTCTTCAGGCCCCTTGACTTTGGCAGCGATTACAGCCTCAGGTCTTCTTGGGTAGGATGCTATAAGCTTGGCACCCCTGTATTTGGGGAGTTTCTCAGATTATTCTCTGCAGATCCTCTCAAGCTCTGTCAGGTTGGATGGGGAGCATCGCTGCTCAGCTATTTTCAGGTCTCTCCAGAGATGTTCGATCTGGTTCAAGTCTGGGCTCTGTCTGGGCCACTCAAGGACATTCAGAGATTTGTCCCGAAGCCACTCCTGCGTTGTCTTGGTTGTGTGCTTAGGGTCGTTGTCCTGTTGGAAGGTGAACTTTTGCCCCAGTCTGAGGTCCTGAGCTCTGAAACAGGTTTTCATCAAGGATCTGTCTGTACTTTGCTCTGTTCATCTGTCCCTCGATCCTGACTAGTCTCCCAGTCCCTGCCTCTGAAAAATGGAGCAAGGTTTCTTCAATACGTGATGCTTCCACCACCATGCTTTACTGTAAGGGTGGTGCCAGGATTCCTTCAGATATGACGCTTGGCATTCAGGTCAAGAGTTCAAACTTGGTCAAACTTGGTTTCATCAGACCAGAGAATCTTGTTTCTCATGGTCTGAGTCCTTTAGGTGCCTTTTGGCGGGCTGTCATGTGCCTTTTACTGAGGAGTGGCTTCTGTCTGGCCACTCTACCATAAAGGCCTGATTAGTGGAATGCTGCAGAGATGGTTAGATAGATAGATAGATAGATAGATAGATAGATAGATAGATAGATAGATAGATAGATAGATAGATAGATAGATAGATAGATAGATAGATAGATAGATAGATAGATAGATAGATAGATAGATAGATAGATAGATAGATAGATAGATAGATAGATAGATAGATAGATAGATAGATAGATAGATAGATAGATAGATAGATAGATAGATAGATAGATAGATAGATAGATAGATAGATAGATAGATTGGCCTGGCGGTTCCAAACTTCTTCCATTTAAGAATGATGGAGGCCACTGTGTTCTTGGTGACCTTCAATGCTGCAGACATGTTTTGGTACCCTTCCCCAGATCTGTGCCTCAACACAATCCTGTATCGGAGCTCCACGGACAATTCCTTTCACCTCATGGCTTGGTTTTTGCTCTGACATGCACTGTCAACTGTAGGACCTTATATAGACAGGTGTGTCTTTCCAAATTATGTCCAATCAATTGAATTTACCACAGGTGGACTCCAATCAAGTTGTAGAAACATCTCAAGGATGATCAATGGAAACAGGATGAACCTGAGCTCCATTTCGAGTCTCATAGAATACTTATGTAAATAAGGTATTTCTGTTTTTAATTGTTTATATATTTGTAAAAACATCTAAAAACGTGTTTTTGCTTTGTCATTGTGGGGTATTGTGTGTAGATTGATGTAGGGAAAAATGTATTAAATACATTTTAGAATAAGGCTGTAATGTAACGAAATGTGGAAAAATGGAAGGGGTCTGAATACTTTCAGAATGCACTGTATATATGTACATACATCAGTACAACATACATGTACATCAATCTAGAACAGGGTGATGTATTTTGGATGCAGTTTATGGAGAGAGAGACACTGCGAGAGAGTTCTCACTCGTGCACTGATTTAAAGCAATAATATTCGATCGATAGGTTGTTTAAAAAATATTTACAATTAAAAAACAAGGTGACCACCGAGAGCCAGATGGAGATGGGCAAATTAGATGCGCATTTAGTCTTTATATTACTGTATCAGAGGCTACGGTGTCAGAAAAAAGTTACCCTGAGATGGGCTGTCTGTCCTCACCCTGAGCGTTGATTCTTCATGCAGAGGTCGTAGAGAAGCCAGATTTAGACATTGCATATAGTTCCTTTCCACGCCATACTGTTCATATAAATAATTCATTATAATTGACAGATTTCTTGCAGTTACTTATCCATGGATGAGTGGTTTTGCGTGATAAATTTCTTGCGTGATAAATCTCTTGCGTGATAAATCTCTTGCGTGATAAATCTCTTGCGTGATAAATCAGTTTGAATGACCGAGTTCCCTTCATTCAACCCGTGACATCGGATGACAACTACTAGAAACAACTACATCTCAACAACATGTTAATCTAATTGCCCTTTGAACTCCTCCAGGGACATCCGGTCATGGAGTTTTAGGATGGCCAGGGGTTGAGTAATGAAAGGCTCAGTTCAAATTTTTTATGTGTTAGCATAAATCAAGATTGAGATCAGAGCTTGTATGTGTTTTAATTTCCAGCTAGAAGAGAGGAGAGATAAAATGTACCAGTGTTTGAGCTGATGTTCACCTAACATCACTGTAGAGATCACAATGGTCAGTTAGACCTTCAGTGTAAAGCTCATAAATAGTATCACCATAAATCAACTCCTTTCTGGTGGCAAAGAAAAAACAAGCTTTGAGCCTGTAATAAAACCCAATACATAGCTTGAGTTTCCTGACAAGGGTATCTACATGGGTGGTGTTTAAGGTAAAGTTTAGGCATTAACTCTGAATGGTTAAGGTTAGGCATTAACTCTGAATTCAGTACAAGATTCAAATCATACAAATTCCAATGCTTTTGTGTGTGTGTGTGTGTGTGTGTGGGTGTGTGTGTGTGTGTGTGTGTGGGTGTGTGTGTGGGTGTGTGTGTGGGTGGGTGTGTGTGTGTGTGGGTGTGTGTGTGGGTGTGTGTGTGTGTGTGTGTGTGTGTGTGTGTGTGTGTGTGTGTGTGTGTGTGTGTGTGTGTGTGTGTGTGTGTGTGTGTGTGTATGTGTGTGGGTGTGTGTGTGGGTGTGTGTGTGTGTGTGTGTGTGTGTGTGTGTGTGTGTGTGTGTGTGTGTGTGTGTGTGTGTGTGTGTGTGTGTGTGTGTGTGTGTGTGTGTGTGTGTGTGTTTGATTGCATGCCTGCATTCTGTCTAAATAACTGTTGTCTTTATCATGTGGTAAAATCATTCATTAGATTCATCATTAGTTTCATATTCATTAGACCACAGTTATCATCCTCAGAGGGGCAAAGACATGATAACTACCTCAGAAAATACACAGATATTATAACAATGCAAGCAGCTCTATGTATACACACACCAACATACACACACCTCATCACTCCCTCTTTCTATTTATACATCTCTCTGCAACCCATAACTGAGAGAGGGAGAGAGAGAGAGAGAGGGGAAGAGAGGGAGAGAGAGAGAGAGAGATAGATATAGCGAGAGAGAGAGAGAGAGAGAGAGAGAGAGAGAGAGAGTTAGAGAGAGAGAGAGGGGGGGAGAGAGAGAGAGGGGGGGGGAGAGAGAGGGAGAGAGAGAGAGAGAGATAGAGATATATAGAGAGAGAGGGGGGAGAGGGACAGAGAGAGGGGGGGAGAGAGGGGGAATATAAAAGGAGAGAGAGAGAGAGAGAGAGAGAGAGAGAGAGAGAGAGAGAGAGAGAGAGAAAGAGAGAGAGAGAGAGAGAGAGACAGAGAGACAGACAGCGTTTTTGAGTTTTAACACACCTTTATTATATCAATTAAAGATGCAAAAACGTTTTTTTCTCCCAAAAGATTTTTTCAACAGTTTGTTATAACAACTACACCAATACAATAACAAAATAAACAAATAAATAACTGTCACCATGTTAATGTCCTACGGTGAATTTATATTTCTTAACTTAATACATCAACAAATGTCCACCTCCCCATGAATCTACAAACCCCTGTATATTACCCATTTCTCTAAAATACCCATAATCCAGCTTGATTCTTGTTTTTGTCATTGCTTTAGTCCTTCCACTAGGGGTGTCCTAGTGGAAGGATACTGCGTGTCCTACCAGAACATTTAGCTGTTGACATTTTGATCTAAACTTTCTGGAGTATGAAATTATAATCAGTACAAAGCAAAGCCACAGGCCTCCAGTTCTTGATCTCTTGTAAATCCATATTTTTTGGCAACAGGGTGATGACTGCTCTCCTGCAACTCAGCGGCAGCAACCCTCCAGCTAAACTGTCACTGAGTACTTCCAGCAGATCCTCACCAATTATTCCCCAAAAAGACCTATAAAAGTCCTAGGAGCTCTACCACTCTCCATCCCCTGCATTGCAGCATAAAGTTCTGGCAATGACAATGGAAGCTCCAACTCTTTATTAGTTTCCACAGACACTTTTGGTAAACCCTCATAAAACCTTTTGACAAGTGCAGAGCTCAGCATAAAACTCTACAGGCCTTTTCCGGATCTCCTGAGGGCTCTTGAGTTTTTGTCCAGAGGCAGAGCGAAGGCACTGCATTATTCTACTCTGAGCCTTCTTTGTTTCCAGACCAATAAAGAAACTAGATATTGTCTATCAGTTCCATGTAAACTACGCCATACATCACAGAGATCATGGGTTTCTACTAGGCAAGCAAAGCTACGGCGGGATGCCATATGAGGTTCAACGTGATTCCTCTTTTTCAGTGCGATTAAAATCACCACCAATAAACAAATATTCCTCCCCACTGCAGTTCGTTATTGTGTCTGAGAGTTTCTCCAGAAATAACATTCTCTCTACTGTCACCACTGGTGGATAGACATTAATAAAAACCATTACAATATTTTACATTTTTGCTTTTACCTTAAGCAGTCTACCTGCACCACCTCTTCCACCTTATAATCTGTGGGTGTAAAATTCTTAGAAAATAAGATACACCTGCACTCATGTTAGTCTTGTGACTAAGGACCACCTGTCCCTCCCACTCTCTCTGCCATTCCACCTCATTACCCGCATCACTATGTGTTTCTTGTGTAAACACTACATCTATACCTTTCATCTTCAGCAACTCATAAAACATAGTTCTTGTTTTAATGTCTCTTGCACCATTGATGTTTAGAGAGGAGAACTTCATGTCCTGCGTGATAGAAATGACAAAGAAACAAAATCCACAAAATAAAACTACAAACTGCGGTACTTATGACTGTGACATTTCGACTTCATTTGCAAATTGTTGGTTTTTCAACTTTAACCTTCTAGAACCTTCTTGTGAAGTCAGTGACTCGCCAACGTTTTTCATGAAAGAACTTGCAGACCGGATGAAAACATTACGATCAGGAAAATGTGCTTCTACATGTACATTTTTCTTCCCTTTTGTACTCATTACATTTTTTGGAATCATTTCTATAGTGTAACCACCCTCCAAGCCCTTCCCATTCTGTGTGGACGAATCAGAAAAGCCGCCCTCACTATCAGAAGCAGACGATTCGTCAGCTGTGCTAGTTACGTCTTCACTAGTATTTTCCATTGATTGTTTGGTTTTAAGTTCTTCTCTTTTTAGTTTTCTCTTAGATTCTGAAATCTGAGTTGTTCTCTGATTTCCGCTTGGTAGCAGGTATTTTGAAAACACCCTCATCTTCCAAAGTCTGTATTTCCACCTCTATTAATAGTGACTCAGTGACTGCCGTAGCGGTCTCTCTGTTAATCTTTTTAGAGAGAGAGAGAGAGAGAGAGAGAGAGAGAGAGAGAGAGAGAGAGGGGGGGGGGAAATTAGGGTGGCTTTGTAGAGAGAATAGGAGAATGAAAGAGGGAAATATATTTTCTTTGATAAATAAACAAGTGAATGTTCAGCTGTAGGCTATAACTGCATCCCAAATGGCACCCTGCTCTCTTTCTAGTGCTCCAACAGTAGTGCATTATGAAAGGAATAGGCTGCCATTTGGGACAAATGACATATTGAACAACATTACATTTTATATGGATTCAATGTCTTTAATATGGATTCAATGTTTTTATATTGAGTCAATGTATCTATATACAGATTTAAAAAAAAAAATTCAGTCATTTAGCAGACGCTCTCATCCAGAGCTGATTACAGTAGTGACTGCATTCTCATCCAGAGCTGATTACAGTAGTGACTGCATTCTCATCCAGAGCTGATTACAGTAGTGACTGCATACATATTTTGTACATTGTTGTACTTTTTTGTCTTTTTATGCAGTCAACTCTCTAACTCACCAACTCTCTAACTCACCAACTCTCTAACTCACCAACTCTCTAACTCACCAACTCTCTAACTCACCAACTCTCTAACTCACCATCTCTCTCTCTATCTCTCTATCTATCTCTCTCTCACTCTCTAACTCTCTCTCTCTCTCTCTCTCTCTCTCTCTCTCTCTCTCTCTCTCTCTCTCTCTCTCTCTCTCTCTCTCTCTCTCTCTCTCTCTCTAACTCTCTCTCTATCTCTCTCTCTAACTCTCTCTCTCTCTCTCTCTCTCTCTCTCTCTCTCTCTCTCTCTCTCTCTCTATCTCTCTCTCTAACTCTCTAACTCTCTCTCTATCTCTCTCTCTATATCTCTCTCTCTCTCTCTCTCTCTAACTCTCTATCTCTCTCTCTATATATCTCTCTCTCTCTCTCTCTCTCTCTCTCTAACTCTCTAACTCTCTAACTCTCTCTCTCTCTCTCTCTCTCTCTCTCTATCTCTCTCTAACTCTCTAACTCTCTCTCTCTCTCTCTCTCTCTAACTCTCTCTCAATTCAATTCAATTCAATTCAAATTCGGCTTTATTGGCATGAAAGTTACAACTTAACAATATTGCCAAAGCACTTTACAATGTAACAATAAAGAGAACGTTCATATTATTATTAACAACAACAAAAATATAGATTCAATACATATTAATTATCACATACACAACCAAACATATTCAAAATAATTGTATGTGTGTGTTTTGTGTGTGTGTAAGTTTGTTGGGAGGTTATTGGTTGTAGTTGGGTCAACTGGTTGTCCTTATGGGATTTTTGGTTGCAGTTGGGTCAACTGGTTGTCCCTATGGGTGTGGCATAATGCAACATATTTTGCACCATAAATGGCACAATGGACCTTTTCACCCAATAGGCATTGTAATTTTTCATTATCTGTTCCTGTTTCAAATTCTTTATTTCTCTTTTGAATTTGGGGAAAGAAAGTTGCCCATATGTCTGCATAATTATTACATTTTAGGAGAAAGTGTGTTTCCGTTTCAACTGCGTTTTGTGGGCAGAGTAAACACAACCTGGCATCTCTGGGTTGCCAGATCTGTCTGCGACGACCGGTCTCTATAGCCAGGCTGTGTTCGCTGAGTCTGTACATAGTCAATGTTTTCCTCAGTTTTCTATCAGTCACAGTGGTCAGGTAGTTTGCCACTGTGTACTGTCTGTTTAGTGCCAAATAGCATTGAAGTTTACTTTGATTTTTTGTGGTGTCTTTCCAATAGGTCATGTAATTTTCTTTTTGTTTTTTGATAATTTGGTTGGGCCAGATTTTCTGAGTGCTGTCCTGAGGCTTTGTTGGGTTACTGTTGGTTTGTGAGTTTAGTCTCAGGATCAGCTGACTAAGGGGACTCTTTTCTATGGTCACCTCTTGGTATTGGAGGGCTTTGTGGTGGTAAGAGTTGGGGTCGCTTATTTTTAAATGGTTATAGAATGTGGTGGCTCGTTTTTGGATATTAATTAAAAGGGGAAATTGGCCTAATTCTGCCCTGCATGCGTTGTTTGTAGTTTTTCTCTGGACTCTGAGGATATTCTTACAAAGTTCCGCATGCAGGGTTTCAATTGGATGTTTGTCCCATTTTTCAAATTCTTGTTTGGTAAGTGGGCCCCACACTTCACTGCCATAACTCTCTCTAACTCTTGTCAGGCTCTGGCCTTTGACTCCTCTAGAGGGCCAGGGTCAGAGCCTGACAGATCTACACCTCTAGATCTATGCAAGGTGTAGAGTTGAATCCCCAATTAGAGACAGCTGCATGGCATTGTCTCTGATTGGGGATTCCATTTAAGTAGCTATGTCCCACACCTGGGTGTGGGTCATTATAGTGCTATGTCACAGTAAAAGTAAGTGTGTTTCCGTTTTGGTTATTGCATCGTTGTTTTTGTTTGTATAGTTCGTACATTTGAAGTTGTAAGTTAAATAAAACTGTCGAACTATCGCTGCGCTGCTCCTTGGTCTCTCCCTACACCCACTCATGAAAGTAATCGTGGGGGGCGGCACCTGAGGGTTACCAGGGTAACAGTTATATAGGGGAAGTTTAGGCAGGTTTTTAGTCAGTCTTGTTTCTCCTTGTAGCATATTACAGCCTGTGTTCCTGTGTGTTAGCAATAAGTGTTAGCATATTCTCCCGTTTCTGTTCCGTGTGTTTCTACTTGATTGAGTGTGTGTAGTTAGGGCGTGGGCAGTAGCCTATAGCTGCCTGAGATTAGTTTAGCCTTAATAAAGTGTTGGAAATAACATCTGTGCCTCCTTATGTATGTAATACACATACTGTATCTGGCAGTAATATACATACTGTATCTGGTTACAAATTATAACAGTTTTTTCTTTTACATACATTCTATTTTGTGGCTGCTTTATGATAGATCTCATTTAATTTGTATAGATAGATAGATAGATAGATAGATAGATAGATAGATAGATAGATAGATAGATAGATAGATAGATAGATAGATAGATAGATAGATAGATAGATAGATAGATAGATAGATAGATAGATAGATAGATAGATAGATAGATACTTTATTGATCCCCGCGGGGAAATTTCTTCGCCAAGCAGCTACGAAAAAACACAGGGCAGGTGCAAAAGACAGATACACGATACATGATACATGGAGCGGGAGTATGAAAAAGTATAAATATAGTCTGGAGTGCAAAAAAGCTATAAAAGACATTGCATAGTATGGGTGGTTGGCTGAATATGTACACTATACATTGGTGGATGTTGGATGGTTAACTATACTATACAGGTCGATGGCAGAGAAATACTTCAATAGCAAAAAATGCGTATGATATAAGTGAGGGTAATAATAGTTTACTTAATATACAGACTGGTTAAATGAACAGGTAAGTTACTATTTTGCATGGTTAAATTAACTGTACAGGTATATGACTGGAAGAGATACTTAAATAGCTAAATGTGTGTATGATATAATTTGGGGTTATAATAGTAATTCCCTTAAAATACAGTCCTTAGTGCACAGGGTTTAATTACAGATAAATGCACATATTGCACATTCGATATACTAAAAGATGGCACTGGCCACCACAGACTGGTAGAAGGTATGCAGTAGTTTACTGCACACGTTGAAGGACCTGAGCCTCCTCAGAAAGTAGAGTCGGCTCTGGCCCTTTTTGTACAGAGCCCCGGTGTTACCAGCCAATTCCAGCCTGTTGTCCGTATGGACTCCCAGGAACTTGTATGACCCAACCATTTCCACATCCATTCCCTGTATTGGGACGGCAGTCAGTTGGGCCTTGGTTCTCCTGAAGTCCACCACCATCTCCTTTGTTTTGCTGATGTTGAGCTGAAGGTGGTTCTGCTCACACCACAACACAAAGTCATTGATTGTGCTCCTGAGTCAAATTGATGTCAGGGTGGTTTGGGCTGAATGTACTTGAAAGGAAATGATTGATACAGGTTGTACTTTCTGGCCAGTGCAATGCTGTGTTGAAGTGTATTGCACTGTCAGGGGCCCATCTGTATGTTTTATGTAGATTAATCAGTGTACCGGGCTCTGTTTATGTGGTCTTTGGGTGGAGACGTCTACTGAAATAAAAAATAGATTAATCTGACAGTTGTCAGACAATGGTGTCTGTGGTCTGACAGTGAATGCACTAATGGAGGAGGGGTCTAAGTCTGAAGAACACTGGTCCCAAGAGCTGAGCAGTAGGTGAACCTTCCCAAAGAAACCTCTCTAATCCTGCCATTAAGAAAATACATGCCGAAGGTCAGAAGGCTGGACAGAGATGCTCTAACTCCTTTCTCTTTTTAATCACTACCTGGTCAGGGCTATTTCTATTACTAGTGATGGGACTCAGGTATAAGGAGGGATGTCCAAATCTCTCTCTCTCTCTCTCTCTCTCTCTGGTATAGATGCAGGAACATTTCCACATAGACGTTATCTCTCTCTTTCTTTCTGGTATAGACACAGAGACAGTTCCACAGAGTAATACTGTATCTCTGACACCATTTTGATTTGAACATGGCCCTGTGTAACGGGTTCCACTATCTATATCATAAATATTCACAAAAACAAAAAGCGTTTTGGTCTTAATTGAAGGTTAGGGTTAAGCATACGTCTAGCAGTGTGGTTAAGGTTAGGGTAGGTTTACAACCAGATGTAAAAAATATAAATTGCAAGAGGTGTCACCTGGTTTGAATCCAGGCTGTATCACATCTGGCCGTGATTGGGAGCGAGATGTTTTGAGGTTGGTTTGGTTGTTGTTGCTAGGCTGTAGTGGAGTATTTGGGATGCTGTTACTATGCAGTATTAAGGTTTAGTGTAGTGTAGTGATGCATAGGTTGGATGTACAGGGCTCCATGAGGATTATATGTGTGTGTGTGAGCAGGAATTTTCTGCACTATAAAACAAAGAGTGGACTATCATGTTTCAGAGAAGACACAGGCACAAACACACTCTTACATAATATTCTCCAAACAATGTGCAAAACAAGTCTGTAATAGTTCTCTTCCCCCTCTCTCTATCATTCTCTCTCACTCTCTCAGGTCCGTGGATAATTCTCTATATTACCATGCCAGACCCCCCACCACCCCACCCCACCCGAAGACGACACCCATCACCCCACACACACCTACACCCACAGAGAAGGGCAGGACATTCCATCCTCTCCTCCGTTCATCTCTCCATCACTCCTTCAAACACAATTCAGAATGATAGCAAAATACTTCCCCAATCCCTTCTTCGATCATTCTCAACGCATCTCATTCTGCGTTCCCCGGAAACCCCTCCAATCTCTACTCTTCCCTCGCATCTCATTCACTGTGCCTGCTCCAATCCTGGCCCATCCCCGGCTTTCCCAGCCCTCCATTGGCTGATGCTGGTCACATGCTGCTGCCTGCTGCCCTCTCTGATTGGTGCAGGGGAGACGTGGGATGTGGTTGCGGTGTGTCCATTCCACTGTGTCTGTCGGAACCTGTCAGACTCTCTGAGCACACTCTGTGCAGATAAAGGTCTCCTATTCGTTCCCCCGAATGTCGATCGGCGAACTGTCGAGCTCCGATTGGCTGATAACTACATCACGGAAGTAGGCGGGTCGGACTTTGCCAACATGACCGGATTGGTCGATTTGACTCTGTCCCGGAACACTATCCACTCCATCCGACCAACGGCGTTCGCTGATCTAGAGAGTTTGCGGAGTTTGCATTTGGACGGTAACCGCTTGACAACGCTTGGGCCGAGAGACCTTGTGGGCATGGTTAATCTACAGCACCTCATCGCCAATGGTAACCAGCTGACGAGGGTATCGGCGGAAGCGTTTGATGACTTCCTGCTGACACTGGAGGACCTGGATATGTCATACAACAACCTCCGAAGGTCAGGCTGACAGCTTCTTTTCTGGTCAAATGAATGTATGTAAACTGCTGCAAACAACCTATGTGTTGTGGCTTGTGGCTTGGTGAACCTTCATTAGTGTGTTGTGGCTTGTGGCTTGGTGAACCTTCATTAGTGTGTTGAGGCTTGTGGCTTGGTGAACCTTCATTAGTGTGTTGAGGCTTGTGGCTTGGTGAACCTTCATTAGTGTGTTGAGGCTTGTGGCTTGGTGAACCTTCATTAGTGTGTTGAGGATTGTGGCTTGGTGAACCGTCATTAGTGTGTTGAGGCTTATGGCTTGATGAATCTTCATTAGTGTGTTGAGGCTTGTGGCTTGGTGAACCTTCATTAGTGTGTTGAGGCTTGTGGCTCGGTGAACCTTCATTAGTGTGTTGAGGCTTGTGACTTGGTGAACCTTCATTAGAGTGTTGAGAAGTTCAGGACAATAGCCTCAGTCCCAGGACGTGACCAGTCTCAACACGTTAATATCAGTCCCAGGACATGACTAGTCTCAACATGTTAATATCAGTCCCAGGACATGACTAGTCTCTACATGTTAATATCAGTCCCAGGACATGACTAGTCTCAACATGTTAATATCAGTCCCAGGACATGACCAGTCTCAACACGTTAATATCAGTCCCAGGACATGACTAGTCTCAACATGTTAATATCAGTCCCAGGACATGACTAGTCTCAACATGTTAATATCAGTCCCAGGACATGACTATTCTCAACATGTTAATATCAGTCCCAGGACATGACTAGTCTCAACATGTTAATATCAGTCCCAGGACATGACTAGTCTCAACATGTTAATATCAGTCCCAGGACATGACTAGTCTCAACATGTTAATATCAGTCCCAGGACATGACTAGTCTCAACATGTTAATATTAGTTCCAGGACATGACTAGTCTCAACATGTTAATATCAGTCCCAGGACATGACTAGTCTCAACACGTTAATATCAGTCCCAGGACATGACTAGTCTCAACATGTAAATATCAGTCCCAGGACATGACTAGTCTCAACATGTTAATATCAGTCCCTGGACATGACTAGTCTCAACATGTTAATATCAGTCCCAGGACATGACTAGTCTCAACATGTTAATATCAGTCCCAGGACATGACTAGTCTCAACATGTTAATATCAGTCCCAGGACATGACTAGTCTCAACATGTTAATATTAGTTCCAGGACATGACTAGTCTCAACATGTTAATATCAGTCCCAGGACATGACTAGTCTCAACACGTTAATATCAGTCCCAGGACATGACTAGTCTCAACATGTAAATATCAGTCCCAGGACATGACTAGTCTCAACATGTTAATATCAGTCCCTGGACATGACTAGTCTCAACATGTTAATATCAGTCCCAGGACATGACTAGTCTCAACATGTTAATATCAGTCCCTGGACATGACTAGTCTCAACATGTTAATATCAGTCCCTGGACATCACTAGTCTCAACATGTTAATATCAGCCCCAGGACATGACTAGTCTCAACATGTAAATATCAGTCCCAGGACATGACTAGTCTCAACATGTTAATATCAGTCCCTGGACATGACTAGTCTCAACATGTTAATATCAGTCCCAGGACATGACTAGTCTCAACATGTTAATATAAGTCCCTGGACATGACTAGTCTCAACATGTTAATATCAGTCCCTGGACATCACTAGTCTCAACATGTTAATATCAGTCCCAGGACATGCCTAGTCTCAACATGTTAATATCAGTCCCTGGACATGACTAGCCTCAATATGTTAATATCAGTCCCAGGACATGACTAGTCTCAACATGTTAATATCAGTCCCAGGACATGACTAGCCTCAACATGTTAATATCAGTCCCTGGACATGACTCGTCTCAACATGTTAATATCAGTCCCAAGACATGACTAGTCTCAAAACGTTAATATCAGTCCCAGGACATGACTAGTCTCAACACGTTAATATCAGTCCCAGGACATGACTAGCCTCAACATGTTAATATCAGTCCCAGGACATGACTAGTCTCAACATGTTAATATCAGTCCCAGGACATGACTAGCCTCAACATGTTAATATCAGTCCCTGGACATGACTAGTCTCAACATGTTAATATCAGTCCCTGGACATGACTAGTCTCAACACGTTAATATCAGTCCCTGGACATGACTAGTCTCAACATGTTAATATCAGTCCCAGGACATGACTAGTCTCAACATGTTAATATCAGTCCCAGGACATGACTAGCCTCAACATGTTAATATCAGTCCCTGGACATGACTAGTCTCAACATGTTAATATCAGTCCCTGGACATGACTAGTCTCAACACGTTAATATCAGTCCCTGGACATGACTAGTCTCAACATGTTAATATCAGTCCCAGGACATGACTAGTCTCAACATGTTAATATAAGTCCCTGGACATGACTAGTCTCAACATGTTAATATCAGTCCCTGGACATGACTAGTCTCAACACGTTAATATCAGTCCCTGGACATGACTAGTCTCAACATGTTAATATCAGTCCCAGGACATGACTAGTCTCAACAGGTTAATATTAGTCCCAGGACATGACTAGTCTCAACATGTTAATATCAGTCCCTGGACATGACTAGTCTCAACATGTTAATATCAGTCCCTGGACATCACTAGTCTCAACATGTTAATATCAGTCCCAGGAAATGCCTAGTCTCAACATGTTAATATCAGTCCCTGGACATGACTAGTCTCAATATGTTAATATCAGTCCCAGGACATGACTAGTCTCAACATGTTAATATCAGTCCCAGGACATGACTAGCCTCAACATGTTAATATCAGTCCCTGGACATGACTAGTCTCAACATGTTAATATCAGTCCCAAGACATGACTAGTCTCAAAACGTTAATATCAGTCCCAGGACATGACTAGCCTCAACATGTTAATATCAGTCCCAGGACATGACTAGTCTCAACACGTTAATATCAGTCCCAGGACATGACTAGCCTCAACATGTTAATATCAGTCCCAGGACATGACTAGTCTCAACATGTTAATATCAGTCCCAGGACATGACTAGCCTCAACATGTTAATATCAGTCCCTGGACATGACTAGTCTCAACATGTTAATATCAGTCCCTGGACATGACTAGTCTCAACATGTTAATATCAGTCCCTGGACATGACTAGTCTCAACATGTTAATATCAGTCCCAGGACATGACTAGTCTCAACATGTTAATATCAGTCCCAGGACATGACTAGCCTCAACATGTTAATATCAGTCCCTGGACATGACTAGTCTCAACATGTTAATATCAGTCCCTGGACATGACTAGTCTCAACACGTTAATATCAGTCCCTGGACATGACTAGTCTCAACATGTTAATATCAGTCCCAGGACATGACTAGTCTCAACAGGTTAATATTAGTCCCAGGACATGACTAGTCTCAACATGTTAATATCAGTCCCAGGACATGACTAGCCTCAACATGTTAATATCAGTCCCTGGACATGACTAGTGTCAACATGTTAATATCAGTCCCAAGACATGACTAGTCTCAAAACGTTAATATCAGTCCCTGGACATGACTAGTCTCAACATGTTAATATTAGTTCCAGGACATGACTAGTCTCAACATGTTAATATCTGCTTGCTCTGCCCTAATATTTAGTCTTAACATTTTATTTTCAGGATAACCAGAACTACAACCAGAACAGCAACCAGAATTACAAGTAGAACACAAGTCAGTGACCACTGTGTTGAGTTTGGAGGTTGTTACAGTATTATAGACACTGTGTCCTGGGATTTCCTATGAGGTTCTATGTAGAAGAACCTCTTCCGTTCTAACGACTCTTGTGAGCATCATATAGAAAAACGTGCGTTTTCAAGTCTCATTTTTTCATAGAATAGTTTGAAGCTCAAACCGTTCAGACTTTACAGACATTTTTGTGAGAAGAACCGTTTTTGGGATCTGACTTTGTCTCACAAACACTGCTCTAGCTCTGCCCCGTTAATCACACAGACTAGTGGTTTATATCAGCAGATGCAGAAGAAATGGATGGATCCAATGCTGTCCACAACCTAGCTGTCTGCAGCTCAAACTAGAGGTCTTCACTGGTCCAAAAAGTTGGAACCGTTCCGAAATGGATCCATGGCTTTCCCACCCGAAACCGATATGCATAAAAAAAATGAAAATTATTATAGAGAGCCGTTCCAAATGGACCCATGGACAGTCAGACCCATTCTCAAAAGTCGTGTGGAAAAACAGACCCAAACATAGCCGTGCCGGTTTGGATCCGAGAGTAGAAAGAGAGAGAGAAAGAAACCTCAGACTGGGCGCTGCCAGCACCATCAATAAACGAGAGATATTCGCCAAATGTTCAACAGTTACATGTCATTAAAAACAACCTATAACTATTCGCTGTGTTTCGGTGTGCAGCATATTTAAAACTTTATAGTCTATTGTTTTATTGATTTTTACTTTCCTAAAACAATAATTGTCCACCTCATGGTCCAGATGTCGGAGATTTGAGCACCAATGGTAGGTCGGATACTTGGATGCAACACCGCTCGGGTCCAGGGTCGGATCTCGGAATTTCAGGGTTTGTTGGACCCGTGAAGACCTCTAGCTCAAACGCGCTGGCGTCACGGCGGGACTGTAGAAGTTAAACCGGGACCATAACCTGGTCCTCTATGTAGCCTTTACGTAGTGCTATGTAGTGCTTAAGAACACCATATTAATGCTAATAAGGCTTTATAAACCTTTCACAGGGTTCCATGAGAGTCTATCCAGAACATGGCCAGTCTCCACACCCTGAACATCTATGTAGTGCTTATGAACACCATATGAATGTTAATAACCTCTCCCTCCTCTAATGTAGGGTCCCATGGGAGTCGATCCAGAACATGGCCAGTCTACACACCCTGAACCTGGATCATAACCTGATAGACCACATCGCAGAGGGATCCTTTGGAGAGCTGTACAAGCTGGCTCGGCTGGACATGACCTCCAATAGGCTGAGAACCCTGCCCCCTGATCCCCTGTTTGCCAGGTAAGATATCAATATAAGAATATATACCATACAGAAGCAGCTAGCTAGAAGTTAGAGAGGTGGAGCTGTAATTAGAGAGCTGTACATGCTGGCTCGCCTGGGTATGAGGACCAACAGGCTCCGCAGCCTACTGCCTGACCCTCTGTTCGCCAGATGGGTAGCATCCCGACTTTGTGTTAGCTAGGTATGTACCGTAGCTCTAAGATGGAGGTTAGAGGTCAGAGGTAAGAAAGCTGTACAACCTGGCTCACCTAGAGATGACCTCCAACAGACTGAGGACCCTACCGCCCGACCCCCTGTTTACCAGGTAGGTAACAGGAAGGTTGCTGGTTCAAGTCCCGAGCCAGACGATTGAAAAAGTGATTGGCTACTGTTAAAGGCAGTAGATGAAAGGCAGAATATGAAATTAATTCATAAAGTATAATATTAATACATGCCATTAAGCAGGCGCTTTCATCCAAAGTGACATACAGCAGTGACTGTGTTCATTCTTGCATTGGTGGCTCCAACGGGAGTCAAACTCTAAAAGGCACAACACTCTCTTCAATATATATATCTCTCCTCTTCCAGGTCTCAGACGGGAGCCATCAGTCCCACTCCCTACAACAGCATCATCAGTCTGAACTTTGGAGGAAACCCGCTACACTGTAACTGCGAGTTGCTATGGTTACGGCGGCTAGTCCGAGAGGACGATATGGAGACCTGCGCCACGCCCCCTCACCTGGTCGGCAGGTAACCATGACAATAACGATATGAATGATTGCTTTACTCTTATACCACGGCATTGTGGAATAATAATACAACAATGGTAGGGAGGATACTTGGATACAACGATGGTAGGTAGGATACTTGGATCAACGATGGTAGGTAGGATACTTGGATCAACGATGGTAGGTAGGATACTTGGATCAACGATGGTAGGTAGGATACTTGGATACAACGATGGTAGGTAGTGTACTTGGATACAACGGTGGTAGGTAGGATACTTGAATACAACAATGGTAGGTAGGATACTCGGATACAACGATGTTAGGTAGGATACTCGGATACAACGATTGTAGGTAGGATACTTGGATACAACAGTGGTAGGTAGGATACTTGGATACAATGGTGGTAGACAGGATACTTGGATACAACAGTGGTAGGTAGGATACTTGGATACAATGGTGGTAGACAGGATACTTGGATACAACAATGGTAGGTAGGATACTTGGATACAACGCTTGTAGGTAGGATACTCGGATACAACGATTGTAGGTAGGATACTTGGATACAACGCTTGTAGGTAGGATACTCGGATACAACGATTGTAGGTAGGATACTTGGATACAACAGTGGTAGGTAGGATACTTGGATATAATGGTGGTAGACAGGATACTTGGATACAACAATGGTAGGTAGGATACTTGGATACAACAGTGGTAGGTAGGATACTTGGATACAACGATGGTAGGTAGGATACTTGGATACAACGATGGTAGGTAGGATACTTGGATACAATGATGGTAGGTAGTGTACTTGGATACAACGGTGGTAGGTAGGATCCTTGGATACAACGATGGTAGGTAGGATTCTGGGATATTGAAGCTGGTAACCCTCCTTCTGCAGTATTACTCCCTGCAGATTTCCCCACAGGCTGCCCACTCATTTGAGAGGAGTCTGAGAAAGGGTTTCTACGTGTGATAAACATCTTGTGTTTATTATTCTTGCTTCCAGCACTGACCCCTCCCCCTCCCTCTCTCTCTCTCACCTGTCCAGGTATTTCTGGTCTATCCCGGAGGAGGAGTTTACCTGTGAGCCGCCCCTCATCACCAGACACACCCACAAGCTCTGGGTCATGGAAGGTCAAAGGGCAACCCTGAAATGCAGAGCCATCGGCGACCCCGAACCAGTCATCCATTTCGTATCCCCCGACGATCGGATTGTGGCCAATTCCAGCCGGACCACATCGTTCCGGAATGGAACATTGGATCTCTTAGTTACGATTGCTAGGGATGACGGAGCGTACACATGCATAGCGATAAACGCAGCGGGGGAGGCTACTGCGACGGTAGATCTAAAGATCATTCCGTTGCCGCATCGGAATAGGAATGTGAACGTTCCGGGTAATGTGACGGTTACTGGGAATACTGGGAATTCTAATGGGAATATTCCGGGTTCTTCAGACATCACCACCGGAAAAAGCGGGAATTCCGGAGTTAATGGTGGAAACGGAGGGAATGTGAAAGAAATGGAGGAGAGGAAAGGAGAGGAGGGAGACGGGGATGAGGGGGGGGACGGAGGTTTGGTGGATGATGGAGGGACTAGGACGGAGGAAGAGAGGACGGTGGGGATACAGGGAGTCACTTCTACCTCAGCCCAAGTGAGATGGAACCTGGGCCAATCGGCTGGAGCTTACCTGGTGTGGATGTTTCAGATACAGTACAACTGTACAGCCGACGAGACACTGGTGTACAGGTGAGTCTATAATTATACCTGAGTTTACCTGTGTTTACCTGTTTACCCCATACACACCTGACCTCTTAACACCTCATTCACCTGTACCTCACCTGTACAGCTGATGAGACACTGGTGTACAGGGGAGTCTACCTCAGTCTACCCCACACACACCTGACCATACACCTGACACCACTAATCTCTGACCTCTATACTATACCTCTCACCGATGCGAGCTGAAATTATGGGAAGGTCATAAAATGGGATACAGGCACAGAGTGAAAGAGGTCGGAGTGGAGAGAATGAGAAAGGAAGATATGTAGAGTTTGACAGGGAGACCCTCAAGGGACTATGGGTAATGAAGTCTGAAGGATGGGTTTAAACTACAGAGTCAATACATATGTCACAACCTATCAGAGAGACACAGAGACAGACACACCTGGGAGATAGAAGGAGGGAGGGAGGGAGAACATTTCTCTGTGTTCCCAGTCTGGATGTTGTCTTTATTTCTCTAGGGTTCTGATAATTTCTCACTCAGTCCCTCTCTTCAAACACACACACACACGCACACACAAGCACAGAGACACACACTCTCTTCACCAGGAACGAAAGGTGAAGCACCACTTCACAAGACACTAGAGACCGATAGAGACGATAGAGACGAGAGCACAACTGTGATTGGTCTGGAGAGGTTCCGGGTATATATTGTACATATGATACACTACAGTCGTGGTCAAAAGTTTTGAGAATGACACAAGTATTGGTCTCCACAAAGTTTGCTGCTGTCATCATGCAGTGTTGATGATGGCAATTTGCATATACTCCAGAATGTCATGAAGAGTGATCAGGTGAATTGTAATTAATTGCAAAGTCCCTCTTTGCCATGAAAATGAACTTAATCCCCCCAAAACATTTCCACTGCCACAAAAGGACCAGCTGCCATCATGTCAGTGATTGTCTCGTTAACACAGGTGAGAGTGTTGACGAGGACAAAGCTGGAGATCACTCTGTCATGCTGATTGAGTCAGAATAACAGACTGGAAGCTTTAAAAGGAGGGTGGTGCTTGAAATCATTGTTCTTCCTCTGTCAACCATGGTTACCTGCAAGGAAACACGTGGCATGTATTAACATCATTGCTTTGCACAAAAAGGGCTTCACAGGCAAGGATATCGCTGCTAGTAAGATCGCACTTAATCAACCATTTATCGGATCATCAAGAACTTCAAGGAGAGAGGTTCAATTGTTCTGAAGAAGGCGTCAGGGTGCCCAAGAAAGTCCAGCAAGCGCCAGGACCGTCTCCTAAAGTTGATTCAGCTGCAGAATCGGGGCACCACCAGTGCAGAGCTTGCTCAGGAATGGCAGCAGGCAGGCGTGAGTGCATCTGCACGCACAGTGAGGCAAAGACTTTTGGAGGATGGCCTGGTGTCAAGAAGGGCAGCAAAGAAGCCACTTCTCTCCAGGAAAAACATCAGGGACAGACTGATATTCTGCAAAAGGTACAGGGATTGGACTGCTGAGGACTGGGGTAGAGTCATTTTCTCTGATGAATCCCCTTTCCGATTGTTTGGGCCATCCGGAAAACACCTTGTCCGGAGAAGACAAGGTGAGCGCTACCATCAGTCCTGTGTCATGCCAACAGTAAAGCATCCTCAGACCATTCATGTGTGGGGTTGCTTCTCAGCCAAGGGAGTGGGCTCACTCACAATTTTGCCTAAGAACACAGCCATGAATAAAGAATGGTACCAACACATCCTCCGAGAGCAACTTCTCCCATCCATCCAAGAACAGTTTGGTGACGACCAATGCCTTTTCCAGCATGATGGAGCACCTTGCCATGAGGCAAAAGTGATAACTAAGTGGCTCGGGGAACAAAACATCAACATTTTGGGTCCATGGCCAGGAAACTCTGCAGACCTTAATACAATTGAGAACTTGTGGTCGATCCTCAAGAGGCGGGTGGACAAACAAAAACCCACAACTTCTTACAAACTCCAAGCATTGATTATGCAAGAATGGCCTGCCATCAGTCAGGATGTGGCCCAGAAGTTAATTGACAGCATGCCAGGGCGGATTGCAGAGGTCTTGAAAAAGAAGGGTCAACACTGCAAATATTGACTCTTTGCATAAACTGAATGTCATTGTCAATGAAAGCCTTTGACACTTATGGAATACTTGTAATTATACTTCAGTGTTACCATAGTAACTACTGACATAAAGATCTAAGAACACTGAAGCAGCAAACTTTGTGGAGACCAATACTTGTGTCATTCTCAAAACTTCTTTCTGCTTGTCCAACATCTCATTCCAAAATCATGGCCATTAATATGGAGTTGGTTCCCCCTTTGCTGCTATAACAGCCTTCACTCTTCTGGGAAGGCTTTCCACTAGATGTTGGAACATTGCTGCAGGGACTTGCTTCCATTCAGCCACAAGAGCATTAGTGAGGTTGAGTACTGATGTTGGGCGATTAGGCCTGACTCGCAGTCACCATTCCAATTATTCCCAATGGTATTCGATGGGGTTGAGGTCAGGGCTCAGTGCAGGCCAGTCAAGTTGAATTTGAACTCTAGCTAGCTAGCTAACAATCTATTGCACTGAAAAACCAAGTGACATTCACTCCTGATGTATTTACCTGTTGCAACCTCCACAACTACTTGTATTATTATTTGACCCTGCTGGTCATCTATGAACATTTGAACATCTTGGAGAAAGAACTGGCCTTAATGGCCATAAATTGTTATAATCTCCACCCGGCACAGCCAGAAGAGGACTGGCCACCCCTCAGAGCCTGGTTCCTCTCTAGGTTTCTTCCTAGGTTTTGCCTTTCTAGGGAGTTTTTCCTAGCCTTATAAATACATTTGATTTGATTTGATTTGATTTAGAAACGAACCTAAACATTGTTTAGAACGCTGCTTTTAGTTGCCTGGATTGCTAGTTAGACAACCTTTTTTCAATCCTTTTTTGGTTAAAATACACCAGTTATGCTATTTTGGACCACCAGGCTGCTGATGTCATTCAGCCTGTCATTTTTGTGTTTATACTTTTTCAAATCAAATCAAATTGTATTTGTCACATGCGCACAATACAACAGGTGTAGACCTTACAGTGAAATGCTGACCTACAAGCCCTTAACCAACAATACAACAGGTGTAGACCTTGCAGTGAAATGCTGACCTACAAGCCCTTAACCAACAATACAACAGGTGTAGACCTTACAGTGAAATGCTTACTAACAAGCCCTTAACCAACAATACAACAGGTGTAGACCTTACAGTGAAATGCTTACTGACAAGCCCTTAACCAACAATACAACAGGTGTAGACCTTACAGTGAAATGCTTACTAACAAGCCCTTAACCAACAATACAACAGGTGTAGACCTTACAGTGAAATGCTGACCTACAAGCCCAACAACTAACAAGACCTTAACCAACAATGGTTTAAGAAGTTTTAAGAAAAAAATAGAAATATAAAAGTTAAAATAATTAAACAGAAACAGTCAAATAACAATAGAGAGGATATATACAGGAAGTACCAGTACAGAGTTAATGTGAGGAGGCTATATACAGGAAGTACCAGTACAGAGTCAATGTTAGGAGGCTATATACAGGAAGTACCAGTACAGAGTCAATGTTAGGAGGCTATATACAGGAAGTACCAGTACAGAGTCAATGTG
Organism: Thymallus thymallus; assembly: GCA_023634145.1. Classification (NCBI taxonomy): domain Eukaryota; kingdom Metazoa; phylum Chordata; class Actinopteri; order Salmoniformes; family Salmonidae; genus Thymallus; species Thymallus thymallus. Next base: position 41,835 of record JAKYLM010000175.1, on the reverse strand, counting down.
AGGAGGCTATATACAGGAAGTACCAGTACAGAGTCAATGTGAGGAGGCTATATACAGGGGTACCAGTACAGAGTCAATGTGAGGAGGCTATATACAGGGGTACCAGTACAGAGTCAATGTGAGGAGGCTATATACAGGAAGTACCAGTACAGAGTCAATGTGAGGAGGCTATATACAGGAAGTACCAGTACAGAGTCAATGTGATGAGGCTATATACAGGGGTACCAGTACAGAGTCAATGTGAGGAGGCTATATACAGGAAGTACCAGTACAGAGTCAATGTGAGGAGGCTATATACAGGAAGTACCAGTACAGAGTCAATGTGAGGAGGCTATATACAGGGGTACCAGTACAGAGTCAATGTGAGGAGGCTATATACAGGAAGTAGCAGTACAGAGTCAATGTGAGGAGGCTATATACAGGAAGTACCAGTACAGAGTCAATGTGAGGAGGCTATATACAGGGGTACCAGTACAGAGTCAATGTATGGGTGCACCGGTTAGTCAAGTTAATTGAGGTAATATGTGCATGTAGGTAGATTTAAAGTGACTATGCATAGATAATAAACAAATTGATTAGCTATTCAGGAGTCTGATGGCTTGGGGGTAGAAGCAGTTGAGAAGCCTTTTGGACCTAGACTTGGCGCTCTGGTACTGCTTGCCGTGCGGTAGCAGAGAGAACAGTCTATGACTAGGGTAGCTGGGGTCTTTGACTATTTTTTTAGTCTTCCTCCGACACCGCCTGGTATAGAGGTCTTGGATGGCAGGAAGCTTGGCCCCAGTGATGTACTGGGCCGTACGGATTACCCTCTGTAGTGCCTTGCAGTCGGAAGCCGAGCAGTTGCCATACCAGGCAGTGATGCAACCAGTGATGCAATCAGTCTTCTGAGGGGGAATAGGCTTTGTCGTGCCCTCTTCACGACTGACATAGTGTGTTTGGACCATTCTAGTTTGTTGGTGATGTGGACACCAAGGAACTTGAAGCTCTCAAGTTCCACTAGAGCCCCGTCGATGAGAATGGGGGCATGCTCGGTTCTCCTCCTTTTCCTGTAGTCCACAATCATCTCCTTCGCTTTGATCACATTGAAGGAGAGTTTGTTGTCCTGGCACCAAGCATAGTGGTGGCTGCATCATGTTATGGGTATGCTTGTAATTGTTAAGCACTGTGGAGTTTTTCAGGATAAATAAGAAACTGAATGGAGATAAGCACAGGCAAAATCCTAGATGACAACCTGGTTCAGTCTGCTTTCCAACAGACACTGAGAGATTAATTAACCTTTCAGCAGGACAATAACCCAAAACACAAGGCCAAATATACACTGGAGTTGCTTACAAAGAAGACAGTGGAATGTTCCTGAGTTAAGCTGTTCTCCACATCTCTAATGTGAAGCTGTTCTCCACGTCTCTAATGTGAAGCTGTTCTCCACGTCTCTAATGTGAAGCTGTTCTCCACTTCTCTAATATGAAGCTGTTTTCCACTTCTCTAATGTGAAGCTGTTCTCCACGTCTCTAATGTGAAGCTGTTCTCCACTTCTCTAATGTGAAGCTGTTCTCCACTTCTCTAATGTAAAGCTGTTCTTCACTTCTCTAATGTAAAGCTGTTCTCCACTTCTCTAATGTGAAGCTGTTCTCCACTTCTCTAATGTGAAGCTGTTCTCCACTTCTCTAATATGAAGCTGTTCTCCACTTCTCTAATATGAAGCTGTTCTCCACTTCTCTAATGTAAAGCTGTTCTCCACTTCTCTAATGTAAAGCTGTTCTCCACTTCTCTAATGTGAAGCTGTTCTCCACTTCTCTAATGTAAAGCTGTTCTCCACTTCTCTAATGTAAAGCTGTTCTCCACTTCTCTAATGTGAAGCTGTTCCCCACTTCTCTAATGTAAAGCTGTTCTTCACTTCTCTAATGTAAAGCTGTTCTCCACTTCTCTAATATGAAGCTGTTCTCCACTTCTCTAATGTGAAGCTGTTCTCCACTTCTCTAATGTAAAGCTGTTCTCCACTTCTCTAATGTAAAGCTGTTCTCCACTTCTCTAATGTAAAGCTGTTCTTCACTTCTCTAATGTAAAGCTGTTCTCCACGTCTCTAATGTGAAGCTGTTCTCCACTTCTCTAATGTGAAGCTGTTCTCCACTTCTCTAATGTGAAGCTGTTCTCCACTTCTCTAATATGAAGCTGTTCTCCACTTCTCTAATGTGAAGCTGTTCTCCACTTCTCTAATGTGAAGCTGTTCTCCACTTCTCTAATATGAAGCTGTTCTCCACTTCTCTAATATGAAGCTGTTCTCCACTTCTCTAATGTAAAGCTGTTCTCCACTTCTCTAATGTAAAGCTGTTCTCCACTTCTCTAATGTGAAGCTGTTCTCCACTTCTCTAATGTAAAGCTGTTCTCCACTTCTCTAATGTAAAGCTGTTCTCCACTTCTCTAATGTGAAGCTGTTCTCCACTTCTCTAATGTAAAGCTGTTCTTCACTTCTCTAATGTAAAGCTGTTCTCCACTTCTCTAATGTGAAGCTGTTCTCCACTTCTCTAATGTAAAGCTGTTCTTCACTTCTCTAATGTAAAGCTGTTCTCCACTTCTCTAATGTAAAGCTGTTCTTCACTTCTCTAATGTAAAGCTGTTCTCCACTTCTCTAATGTGAAGCTGTTCTCCACTTCTCTAATGTAAAGCTGTTCTTCACTTCTCTAATGTAAAGCTGTTCTCCACTTCTCTAATGTAAAGCTGTTCTCCACGTCTCTAATATGAAGCTGTTCTCCACGTCTCTAATGTGAAGCTGTTCTCCACTTCTCTAATGTGAAGCTGTTCTCCACTTCTCTAATGTGAAGCTGTTCTCCACTTCTCTAATATGAAGCTGTTCTCCACTTCTCTAATGTAAAGCTGTTCTCCACTTCTCTAATGTGAAGCTGTTCTCCACTTCTCTAATGTAAAGCTGTTCTTCACTTCTCTAATGTAAAGCTGTTCTCCACTTCTCTAATATGAAGCTGTTCTCCACGTCTCTAATATGAAGCTGTTCTCCACGTCTCTAATGTGAAGCTGTTCTCCACTTCTCTAATGTGAAGCTGTTCTCCACTTCTCTAATGTGAAGCTGTTCTCCACTTCTCTAATGTGAAGCTGTTCTCCACTTCTCTAATGTGAAGCTGTTCTCCACTTCTCTAATGTAAAGCTGTTCTCCACTTCTCTAATGTAAAGCTGTTCTCCACTTCTCTAATGTGAAGCTGTTCTCCACTTCTCTAATATGAAGCTGTTCTCCACTTCTCTAATGTGAAGCTGTTCTCCACTTCTCTAATATGAAGCTGTTCTCCACTTCTCTAATGTGAAGCTGTTCTCCACTTCTCTAATGTGAAGCTGTTCTCCACTTCTCTAATGTAAAGCTGTTCTCCACTTCTCTAATGTAAAGCTGTTCTCCACTTCTCTAATGTAAAGCTGTTCTCCACGTCTCTAATGTGAAGCTGTTCTTCACTTCTCTAATGTAAAGCTGTTCTTCACTTCTCTAATGTAAAGCTGTTCTCCACTTCTCTAATGTGAAGCTGTTCTCCACGTCTCTAATGTGAAGCTGTTCTCCACGTCTCTAATGTGAAGCTGTTCTCCACGTCTCTAATGTGAAGCTGTTCTCCACTTCTCTAATGTAAAGCTGTTCTCCACGTCTCTAATGTAAAGCTGTTCTCCACTTCTCTAATGTAAAGCTGTTCTTCACTTCTCTAATGTAAAGCTGTTCTCCACTTCTCTAATGTGAAGCTGTTCTCCACGTCTCTAATGTGAAGCTGTTCTCCACGTCTCTAATGTGAAGCTGTTCTCCACGTCTCTAATGTGAAGCTGTTCTCCACGTCTCTAATGTGAAGCTGTTCTCCACGTCTCTAATGTGAAGCTGCTCTTAGCATGTATAGAAGGTTTTCAGAGACACAAACACACAAGATTGACGCACACAAACAAAACATCTCTCTCTCTACCTCTACCTCTGTCTCTCTACCTCTCTCTGTCTCTCTCTCTCTCTCTGTCTCTCTGTCTCTCTCTGTCTCTCTGTCTCTCTGTCTCTCTCTGTCTCTCTGTCTCTCTAGCTCTCTCTCTCTCGCTCTCTCTGTATCTATCTCCCCTCTCATCTCTGTTGTGGCATGTACCCTTTCCTCTACATTCAGTATAATCATGTTAAAATAAATAAAATGTATAAAATAATTGTCAAAGAGAAGATATATTTTTTATTTTACTTAATTCCTCTTTCTGTCTCTTTTCCAGGATCCTCCCTTCTACCAGTACCAGTTTCATGTTGAAGAACCTGGTCTCTGGTGCGGATTACAACCTGTGTGTCCTGGCCATCTTTGATGACATGGTTACCTCACTGGCCGCCACCAAGGTGCTCTCTCACTCCCTCCCTTTCTCTCTCTCTCTCTCTCTCTCTCTCTCTCTCTCTCTCTCTCTCTCTCTCTCTCTCTCTCTCTCTCTTTCTCTTTCTCTTTCTCTCTCTCTCTCTCTCTATTCGATTGAAGGGTTTTATTGGCATGAGAAACATACAGTATGTTAACATTGCCAAAGCAAGTGAAATAGATAATAAACAAATGTCATATTATGTCTGTATACAGTGTTGTAACGATGTGCAAATAGTTAAAGTATAAAAGGGAAAATAAATCAACAGAAATATGGTTTGTATTTACATGGTGTTTGTTCTTCACTGGTTGCCCTTTTCTTGTGGTAACAGGTCACACATCTTGCTGCTGTGATGGAACACTGTGGTATTTCACCCAGTAGATATGGGAGTTTATCAGAAATGCATATGTTTTCAAATTCTTTCTCTCTCTCTCTCTCTCTCCCTCTCTCTCTCTCTCTCTCTCTCTCTCTCTCTCTCTCTCTCTCTCTCTCTCTCTCTCTCTCCCTTCTTTATCTCTCTCCCTTCCTCTCTCTCTTGTTTCAAGGTTCTCGGCTGCGCCCAGTTCAGCACTAAAGAACTCTATCCAGAATGCAAATCTCTACAGGCTCACTTCCTGGGCGGAACCCTGACAATCCTGGTCGGAGGCATTGTCGTGGTAACACTGCTGGTGTTCACCGTGGCGTTGATGGTGCGTCACCGCGTATGCAGTAACCACGGGGACCACTGTCACCACGGGCTTGATAGTGACGAGTCGGCATGTTGCCAGGGCGGGTCATCAGGGAGTCCAGTGAAAGGGGCGGCGGCCGGAGGTGGCGGAGGAGTCTATGGCCAATCGAATGGCAACGGGGATGTGATGATGGTGGTCTTACCTAATGGGCTGCCTTCGAAACAGCGAGGAGGCGGGGAGAAGGAGAAGGGAGGGGCTGACGTACCTCCTAGTTTACTCCCCAAACCTAAACTTCAATCCCAAACTCTGCCCAGGCCTAGAGTAACCTGGGAGGGCAGGGGAGAGAAGGGGGGAGGACAGGGGGGAGGACAGGGGGGAGGACAGACAGGAGGACAGACGGGAGGACAGGCGGGAGGACAGACAGGAGGACAGGGGGACATGGCGTTAGCAGTTCATGAGAGACAACTTCCTCCCTACACCCCCGAAACAGAACAGGTCCCAGTCTACTACTCTTCTGTCATAAGCTCCTCCACCCTCCCACGCCAATCACGAGGAAAAACAGGGACAGGGAGGGCTAGGCTCCGCCCAGATGTAGTAGTGTTAGGCGGAGCAAAACCGGCGAACTTTGCCCTGGACATGCCCCTGGGACAGGATCTCCTATCTGATTGGAGGATGAGACATGGTGTCATAGTGGGTGGGGTCGGAGACAAATGGAATTCCTCCCAAGCCTATCAGAGCCCGGGAGCTCCCCTAAGCCCCTCCCACGGCTCAGTGCGCGCCAAACGTAGCAACTCCCTTGATATGGGTTCTTCTTCCTCTTCTGTCTCCATTGCCACGACGACGACGGTTGCCCAGCGACAGTACAGCAGTCACCACGGTTACGCCAAGCGGCTGTCAGTCACCTGGACTAGGCGAAGTAAATCGCTGCATGGAATGTTGGTACACTGTGCCTCGGCAACCAGCACCACTTCCTCGACGACCAGCGACGAGGGTAGCGTAGACGGGGAGTTCACCGTAGTTCGTCAAGGTTATATCCACGCCTACAACACCACAAACTCTAACTCCAACGCTGCTGCGACAAGTATTGTAGAGAGAGAGAGGAAAGAGAATACAGCCAGTGATGAAGGGCTGGAGGAGAGTGTGGTGTAGAGAGAGAGAGGGGGGGGGGGGGGGGAGAGGGGGGAGAGAGAGAGAGGTGGGAGAGAGAGAGGGGGGGTAGAGAGAGAGGGGGGGAGAGAGAGAGAGAGGGGGGAGAGAGAGAGAGAGGTGGGAGAGAGAGAGGGGGGGAGAGAGAGAGAGGGGGGGAGGGGGAGAGAGAGAGAGGGGGGGAGAGGGGGGAGGGAGAGAGAGAGAGAGGTGGGAGAGAGAGAGAGGGGGGAGAGAGGGGGGGAGAGAGAGGGGGGGAGAGAGAGAGAAGGGGGGGAGAGAGAGAGGGGGGAGAGAGAGTGAGAGAGGGAGGGAGAAAACAAGGAGAGAGAATAAGGAAGGGAAAACAAGCCCTTGTTGGATTTCTCTCCGGTCCTTAAAGACTAACTCTCTGGCTAACTCTCGGTCTAAACCTCCAGGAGAGGAGCAGGGGCTCATTACTGAACACGAGGTTTGTGCACCACATAGGGAATAGAGGAGTATACTACATATGGAATAGTGTGACATTCGGGACAGACAGACAGACAGACAGACAGACAGACAGACAGACAGACAGACAGACAGACAGACAGACAGACAGACAGACAGACAGACCCCCAGTGAATGTTATGATGAGATAGTCTGATTAGAGGATGGATGGATGGCTCTGGCTTCGGCCTGCTGGCCTGACACTGGGGATCAGAGCATTACTCTGGCTTCGGCCTGCTGGCCTGACACTGGGGATCAGAGCATTACTCTGGCATCGGCCTGCTGGCCTGACACTGGGGATCAGAGCATTACTCTGGCATCGGCCTGCTGGCCTGACACTGGGGATCAGAGCATTACTCTGGCATCGGCCTGCTGGCCTGACACTGGGGAGCAGAGCATTACTCTGGCATCGGCCTGCTGGCCTGACACTGGGGAGCAGCGCATTAATCATGCTTGATAAGATTAATCAATATGGACAGACTACTGAGACTAGACACACTGACGAGAGAGAGAGAGAGAGAGAGAGAGAGAGAGAGAGAGAGAGAGAGAGAGAGAGAGAGAGAGAGAGAGAGAGAGAGAGAGAGAGAGAGAGAGAGAGAGAGAGAGAGAGAGAGAGAGAGAGAGAGAGAGAGAGAGAGAGAGAGAGAGAGAGAGAGTCATGAATTCCGTATGTGATATATCCATAACATGTAGTGATTTACACATCTACAGATTATTTTCAGAAATAGGATAGAAATGTATGAATAGAGATACAGTATGTTTAAGTGTGTGTGTGCGTGTATGAGCATGTACGAACATAATGTTTGTGGCAATACAAAAAGCAGAACGCACGGTGATAAAACAGTAAATATAGAATGTCATATTTTTGTGACATCACTGGTTACATTGTGTCATGTGACTCACTTTCATGCAATCAGTGAATATTTTAGAGAGACCTTGAGGGTGGACAATATGAAATCAGAATCCCCATAGCAAAAAAAAATGAACCACACTGAAATGTCGTCGCTAGGGACAACCAAGCATATTATGGTATGTTGGGAACTTCATCCAAGTTATCTTCCGTTTAAAACAATGACAGAACAGTCAAAGAAGACAGAACAGTCAAAGAAGACAGAACAGTCAAAGAAGACAGAACAGTCAAAGAAGACAGAACAGTCAAAGAACGACAGAACAGTCAAAGAAGACAGAACAGTCAAAGAACGACAGAACAGCACAATAGAACTGAAAGAAAGAAGGACAGATATTAATGCTGATAAAAGTCTGGGGAAGAAGATAACATTAATCTGTTTTTCTGTTCTCTTCTGTACGTGCCCAATTACACCCTATTACCTGCATACAGCCCTATGGACCCTGATCAAAAGTAGTGCTCTGCATAGGGAACAGGGTGCCATTTTGGATGTAGATTTCTGCTTTGACAGCTGATGTTAGGATTAAATAGTGTGGGATTTTGTTGAAAACAATCTTCCATGAAGATCACTGTCTGTTACTATGAATTTTACTAGCATAACATATAATTCCTATCCTAGAACGGTCATCCCCATTCAAGTCAGTGGGTGAAGAGTGGACCGGCTGGGGTTGTATTGAGTGTACCCATCTCCCTTCTATTTCTATGATCAATACTACAGTACTGTTACTCAAGATGGATAATGTATTAATGTGAAATCTGTTAAATTACTATAACGGTAATGTAAAAACGACTGCTACTGAGATATTAAGATAGAGTCTGAAATTATACTCTGTTCCCTATATACAGTTGGAGTAGGAAGTTTACATACACTTAGGTTGAAGTCATTAAAACTCATTTTTAAACCACTCCACAGATTTCATGTTAGTTATATGTTAACTATAGTTTTGGCAAGTCGGTTAGGACATCTACTTTGTGCATGACACAAGTAATTCTTCCAACAATTGTTTACAGACAGATTATTTCACTTATGTTTCACTATATCACAATTCCAGTGGGTCAGAAGCTTACATACACTAAGTTGGCTGTGCCTTTAAACAGCTTTATGTCATGGCTTTAGAAGCTTCTGATAGGCTAATTGACATCATTTGAGTCAATTGGAGGTGTACCTGTGGATGAATTTCAAGGCCTACCTTCAAACTGCTCAACATCATGGGAAAATCTAAATAAATCAGCCAAGACCTCCACAAGTCTGGTTCATCCTTGGGAGTGTCAGGCTCTGGCCATAGAGAAGCTTTGCTTCTCTATATTTCTATGGTCAGAGTCTGGCAGATCTATTATTTCTACGTCTGTGTGGTGTTGTGTGTGGGATCCCTAATTAGAGGCAGCTGCATTGCATTACCTCTAATTAGGGATCTTACTTATATGTCTGTGTTCCACTCCGTTGGCGTGGTTCATTGTTGTTATGTTGTCTCGTGTTCGTGCTACGTGTGTTTATTATTATCATTTGTTATTTTGTATGGTTCGTCATTTAGTTTAAATAAATATGTCGAACTATGGATACGCTGCGCCTTGGTCTCTCTACACACCCGAACGTGACACGGAGCAATTTCCAATCGCCTGAAAGTACCACGTTCATCTGTACAAACAATAGTACGCAAGTATAAACACCATGGGACCATGCAGCCGTCATACCGCTCAGGAAGGAGACGCGTTCTGTCTCCTAGAGATGAACGTACTTTGATGTGAAAAGTGCAAATCAATCCCAGAACAACAGCAAAGGACCTTGTGAAGATGCTGGAGGAAAAAGGTACAAAAGTATCTATATCCACAGTAAAACAAGTCCTATATTGACATAACCTGAAAGGCTGCTCAGCAAGGAAGAAGCCACTGCTCCAAAACCGCCATAAAAAAGCCAGACTACGGTTTGCAACTGCACATGGGGACAAAGATCGTACTTTTTGGAGAAATTTCCTCTTGTCTGATGAAACAAAAATAGAACTGTTTGGCCATAATGACCATCGTTATGTTTGGAGGAAAAAGGGGTACGCTTGCAAGCCGAAGAACACCATCCCAACTGTGAAGCACGGGGGTGGGAGCATCATGTTGTGGGGGTGCTTTGCTGCAGGAGGGACTGGTGCACTTCACAAAATAGATGACATCATGAGGAAGGAAAATTCTGTGGATATATTGAAGTAACATCTCAAGACATCAGTCAGGAAGTTAAAGCTTGGTAGCAAATGGGTTTTCCAAATGGACAATGACCCCAAGAATACTTACAAAGTTGTGGCAAAATGGCTTAAGGACAACAAAGTCAAGGTATTGGAGTGGCCATCACAAAGCCCTGACCTCAATCCTACAGAAAATTTGTGGGCAGAACTGAAAAAGCGTGTGTGAGCAAGGAGGCCTACAAACCTGACTCAGTTACACCAGTTCTGTCAGGAGGAATGGGCCAACATTCACCCAAGTTATTGTGGGAAGCTTGTGGAAGGCTACCCAAAACGTTTGACCCAAGTTAAACAATTTAAAGGCAATGCTACCAAATACTAATTGAGTGTATGTAAACTTCTGACCCTCTGGGAATGTGATGAAAGAAATAAAAGCTGAAATAAATCATTCTCTCTACTATTATTCTGACATTTCACATTCTTAAAATTAAGAGGTGATCCTAACTGACATAAGACAGGGAATTTTTTACTAGGATTAAATGTCAGGAATTGTGAAAAACTGCGTTTAAATGTGTTTGGCTAAGGTGTATGTAAACCTCCGACTTCAACTGTAGTGCACTGCTTTTGACCAGAACCCTTTTGACCAGAACCCTTTGGGCTCAGAACCCTTTGGGCTCAGAACCCAGTTAAACATTTGTAAAGCCCTGATCTCTGCATTTGTTTTGTGCGTTTTTATAGCATCTTTGAGATTCTCTTCCTAATGAAAAGCCCTATATGAAATAAATCTGTTATTATTATTGTAATAATAATAATTATTATTATTATTATTAATAAAAGAAGCACACTACAGAGAGAATGTCATTTCAGAAGCACATAATGTATAATCTATGACATCATTATACAAGATAATGTTTAAAGATAATGTATAAAAGTAATGTATAGGCACAATATTTTATAGAGAGACCGACCAATGACATTAGTAATCATCCTAACAATCAAATGGCACCCTGTTCCCTATATAGTGCACTACTTTTGACCAGAGACCTGGAAGTGCTAGAGGTGTCACTACAGACCCTGGTTCAATCCCAGGCTGTATCACAACCGGCCGTGATCAGGAGTCCCATAGGGTGGCGCACAATTGGCCCAGCGTCGTCCGGGTTAGGGGAGAGGTAGGCCATCATTATGAATAAGAATTTGTTCTTAACTGACTTGCCTAGTTTAATAAGTGCACTATGTAGGAAATAGGGTGCATCTGGACCCATTGCTTTTCTGTTTGATCTTCAGTGTTTCTTAATCTTGATATTCTAAATAATAAAATGAAATTAATGAATGAAGAGACTCCGTGTGTGTGTGTGTGTGTGTGTGTGTGTGTGTGTGTGTGTGTGTGTGTGTGTGTGTGTGTGTGTGTGTGTGTGTGTGTGTGTGTGTGTGTATAGTGTGTGTGTGTGTGTGTGTGTGTATAGTGTGTGTGTGTGTGTGTGTATAGTGTGTGTGTGTGTGTGTGTGTGTGTGTGTATAGTGTGTGTGTGTGTGTATAGTGTGTGTGTGTGTGTGTGTGTGTGTGTGTGTGTATAGTGTGTGTGTGTGTATAGTGTGTGTGTGTGTCTGAGTGTGTGTATGTATAGTGTGTGTGTATGTATAGTGTGTATTGTGTGTGTGTGTATAGTGTGTATAGTGTGTGTGTGTATAGTGTGTATAGTGTGTGTGTGTGTGTATAGTGTGTGTGTGTGTGTGTGTGTGTGTGTGTATAGTGTGTATAGTGTGTGTGTGTATAGTGTGTATAGTGTGTGTGTGTGTGTGTGTATAGTGTGTGTGTGTGTGTGTGTGTGTGTGTATAGTGTGTATAGTGTGTGTGTGTATAGTGTGTATAGTGTGTGTGTGTGTGTATAGTGTGTGTGTGTGTGTGTGTGTGTGTGTGTGTGTGTGTGTGTATAGTGTGTGTGTGTATAGTGTGTGTGTGTGTGTGTGTGTGTATAGTGTGTGTGTGTGTGTGTGTGTGTGTGTGTATAGTGTGTGTGTGTGTGTATAGTGTGTGTGTGTGTGTGTGTGTATAGTGTGTGTGTGTGTGTGTGTGTATAGTGTGTATAGTGTGTGTGTGTGTATAGTGTGTATAGTGTGTGTGTGTATAGTGTGTGTGTGTGTATAGTGTGTGTGTGTGTGTGTGTGTATAGTGTGTGTGTGTATAGTGTGTGTGTGTATAGTGTGTGTGTGTGTGTGTATAGTGTGTGTGTGTGTGTGTGTGTGTGTATAGTGTGTGTGTGTGTGTGTATATACTCACTGTATTGTGGATCAAATGAATATGATGGTGTTTATTACTAAATCAATGGAACATAATGCAATCAAGGTCTATATATTACACATATTACACATATTACACATATTATTACACATATTACACATATTACACATATTACACATATTACACATATTACACATATTACTCATATTACACATATTACACATATTACACATATTACACATATTACTCATATTACACATATTACACATATTACAGTCAGACAGAGAAAGAGGAGACAGAACTTCAAGAACGAGAAACAAAGTTAAAGAAAATTACTCAGAGAAAATACAGACAGACAGACAGACAGACAGACAGACAGACAGACAGACAGACAGACAAGTAGACAGACAGACAGACAGACAGACAGACAGACAGACAGACAGACAGACAGACAGACAGACAGACAGACAGACAGACAGACAGACAGACAAGTAGACAGACAGACAGACAGGTAGACAGAGAGACAGACAGGTAGACAGAGAGACAAGTAGACAGGCAGACAGGTAGACAGAGAGAGACAGACAGGTAGACAGAGTGAGACAGACAGGCAGACAGGTAGACAGAGAGAGACAGACAGGTAGACAGGTAGACAGAGAGAGACAGACAGGTAGACAGGTAGACAGAGAGAGACAGACAGACAGACAGGTAGACAGAGAGAGACAAACAGGTAGACAGGCAGACAGGTAGACAGACAGACAGACAGACAGACAGTTAGACAGACAGACAGACAGACAGACAGACAGACAGACAGACAGACAGACAGACAGACAGACAGACAGACAGACAGACAGACAGACAGACAGACAGACAGACAGACAGACAGACAGACAGACAGTTAGACAGAGACATACAGACAGGCAGACAGACAGTTTTAATTAAACCCTCTTAGCTCTAACAGGATAGAATTGTATCTTTCATGTCTCTATGTAGCGTCTGCAGTGTCAGATAATCACTCAAGATGGTGTGTTTGAAAGAGAGATAGAGTGAGGGAGGAGGGAGGAGAGACAGTGTACATCAGGCCTGTGTGACAGAGAGCTGACGCATGGAGCGGGGGCCAGAGAGGAGGGAGAGATGGATGGAGGGAGGTAGGTAGAGAGAGAGGAAGGGAGAGAGAAAGACAGAGAACGGAGAGAGCTGTGGGGATACAGAGAGTGAGAGGTCACTGAAGGAAAGCTGTGGGTGCTAGCTGTATTTCTGTGGTGTCAGTGATATGTCTATAGCTAATGCTGGAGCAACGCAGCTCTTTTAAAAAGGACGGGTGAAACGAGGTGTAAGTTCATCTTAAAATATGTCTGGCCTGCAGACCCACACACAGTGTCACCAGGGGAGAGTGTGATTAGTTTAGACCCACACACAGTGTCACCAGGGGAGAGTGTGATTAGTTTAGACCCACACACAGTGTCACCAGGGGAGAGTGTGATTAGTTTAGACACACACACAGTGTCACCAGGGGAGAGTGTGATTAGTTTAGACACACACACAGTGTCACCAGGGGAGAGTGTGATTAGTTTAGACACACACACAGTGTCACCAGGGGAGAGTGTGATTAGTTTAGACACACACACAGTGTCACCAGGGGAGAGTGTGATTAGTTTAGACACACACACAGTGTCACCAGGGGAGAGTGTGATTAGTTTAGAAACAGAACATTATAATATTATTATATCAGACTCCCCAGTCGCACCAGTCACCTTCTCAATCTGACAGACGGCACAGCACCACAGTGTGGAAAGCTGGAAAGTTGTACGTAACCCGCCCTTTCCTTCCCCTTTGCCGACAGTGAAACTCTGCCCAATCTGTCTAATTACAAAGTGCTGACACCCACACACACACCAGTGTTTCTCCTATATTCATTTATCAGCGGCGGGCCACTGCTGCTAAATTGTTGCTGCCACTCAAAATATTGTATTTATATTTTTTATATATTTTATTTTATATATTTTATTTTATATATTTTTCATTGTAAACTTAAATGACTAAAACCAGATATAAAGTATGTAGAAAAGATAATGGACTTTTCTACAGTCAGTCAGGCAAATACAGTCAGTCAGGCAAATACAGTCATTCAGGCAAATACAGTCAGTCAGGCAAATACAGTCAGTCAGGCAAATACAGTCATTCAGGCAAATACAGTCAGTCAGGCAAATACAGTCATTCAGGCAAATACAGTCAGTCAGGCAAATACAGTCAGTCAGGCAAATACAGTCAGTCAGGCAAATACAGTCAGTCAGCGAAAATAGTCAGTCAGGTCAATACAGTCGGTCAGCCCAATACAGTCAGTCAGGTCAATACAGTCAGTCAGGCCAATACAGTTAGTCAGCCCAATACAGTCAGTCAGGTCAATACAGTCAGTCAGGTCAATACAGTCAGTCAGCCCAATACAGTCAGTCAGCCCAATACAGTCAGTCAGGTCAATACAGTCAGTCAGGTCAATACAGTAAAGCAGACGTTGTAGTGTTTGCTTCCCTCATAGCCCGTCGGCAGATCTTACTTTATTGGAAATCCTCCAAACGTCCCACTGTATCAGCCTGGTTGGAAGATCTAATGTCTTTTCTACACTTAGAAAACATTATATACACTTTGAGAGATTGTACTGATGACTGTTTCAGCCTTTCATTTCCTTTTTTGAATAGTTGCCTTCTATTGATCAGGAGTAAGACTTTTGGCCAACAGGGATATGAGAAGGTGTGGGAGGGAAGGGATAGTATGTTGTGATATTTTATTTAGATTTTTGTGTATATATATGTGTGTATATATGTGCATATACTGTATATGTATATTTATATGTATGTATATGTTTAAATTTATTTTATTTGTGTATGTATGCTGCTTTTATTGTTAAGGGGAGGGAGGTGTTTCAGTATAGGGGGATAAAATGATGTATCTGTTCAATTTGAAATTTGTATTAAAAAAGAAGCTGAGTCCCCGGTTTGTGGGGCCGTTCAAGGTCCTCCGGAGGGTCAACAAGGTAATTTACAGATTACAACTCCCCACGAACTACCGGATCTTATCATTTTTTCACCTCAGGCCGGTGGTTCCTGGTCCCCTGGCTGAATCCGTCCCCCACGGCGCCCCTCCACCTCCGTTGGACATCGAATGAAGCCCCGCCTATTCTGTCAGAGCCCTCCTGGACTCCTTACATCGTGGGGGTCGGCTCCAGTACCTGGTGGACTGGGAGGGGTACGGTCCAGAGGAGCGGTGTCGGATTCCAGTGGATGGTATTCTGGATCCCAACATCCTCGCCCTCGGGGCAGTTCCCCTGGCCACTCCCCTACTCCGGCGCTAACCACCGGTCCTGGCAACGCACCTCCTTGTTTTCACCCACCAGGCTTTATTGTTTATGTTTCCATGTTTAAATGCTTCTCTTGTTTTGTATCGTTCTATGTTCTTCTTCATTAAACTCACTGACTTCCTGACTTCCTGCGTCTACGTTACATCTACAAAGTGTGCACAGCACAGTTCCTATGTAATTTCAATGCACTTTTATGACTCAAAAGAATAGTCTTCAAGGATAAGGTGCTATTTTAAGCTCTCCTAGCTGTGCCGTTGAGGAACTAGTTGATTTGTTTGGAACACAGCTCTGCATTCCCGTCTTTACACAATTACTGTTGTTTACGCATTTCAAAAACGTCCCATTATAAATCACAATCTGGGTTAGGTGAGCATCATTTGAAACGTGTTCTATTGCCAACATGGCTAGCTAAGTTACAAAATACTATCTTACAGTGTTGGGTTTTCACAGGGCAATTCAAAAAAGCAGATCATAATTTTGCTTCGCATAGTCAGGAGTGTTCCCCACCAAATGTCTTTACACTATAACAAACAGGCTCATTCTGTTCAGGACAACACAGGATATGACACCATGTCATCTGGTAACTGTACTGTACATCAAGCATAGTGATCATTAACGTTGACACTGTATATAACATGAGTTTTATGATATAGAAATGTGAATATGTGAACAAATGTGCAATTGAAATAATTAAAACCTCCACGGAAAAAACTATATTCCTATGTGCTGCATATATTCCCCCTTCAGAATCTCCTCACTACAAGGAAGAAAGCTTCTCCATCCTAGAAGAGGAGATCAGTAACTATCAGACTCAGGGAAACATAATGATCTGTGGGGACCTTAATGCTAGAACTGGAGAAGATCAAGACACCTTAGACACACAGGGAGATCAACACATTAATACAAACATCAGCATTCCCTCATATCCTACCAGAAACATCAGCATTCCCCTCCCCTCATATCCTACCAGAAACATCAGCATTCCCCTCCCCTCATATCCTACCAGAAACATCAGCATTCCCCTCCCCTCATATCCTACCAGAAACATCAGCATTCCCCTCCCCTCATATCCTACCAGAAACATCAGCATTCCCCTCCCCTCATATCCTACCAGAAACATCAGCATTCCCCTCCCCTCATATCCTACCAGAAACATCAGCATTCCCCTCCCCTCATATCCTACCAGAAACATCAGCATTCCCCTCCCCTCATATCCTACCAGAAACATCAGCATTCCCCTCCCCTCATATCCTACCAGAAACATCAGCATTCCCCTCCCCTCATATCCTACCAGAAACATCAGCATTCCCCTCCCCTCATATCCTACCAGAAACATCAGCATTCCCCTCCCCTCATATCCTACCAGAAACATCAGCATTCCCCTCCCCTCATATCCTACCAGAAACATCAGCATTCCCCTCCCCTCATATCCTACCAGAAACATCAGCATTCCCCTCCCCTCATATCCTACCAGAAACATCAGCATTCCCCTCCCCTCATATCCTACCAGAAACATCAGCATTCCCCTCCCCTCATATCCTACCAGAAACATCAGCATTCCCCTCCCCTCATATCCTACCAGAAACATCAGCATTCCCCTCCCCTCATATCCTACCAGAAACATCAGCATTCCCCTCCCCTCATATCCTACCAGAAAGAACTTTGATAAAATTAAAAACAGGACTGGCAAAGAACTACTACAACTTTGTCGAACACTGGGTCTGTACATAGTTAATGGAAGACTCCGCGGAGACTCTTTTGGGCGCTATACGTACAGCTCACCTCTTGGTAGTAGTACTGTAGATTACATTATCACAGACCTTGATCCAATGTCTCTCAGCGCATTCACAGTCAGCCCACTCACACCAGTATCAGACCACAGCAAAATTACTATATATCTAAAAAGGGCAGAAACAAACCATAATGCAGAAAAGCCCTTTAAACTACACAAGACTAATCAGCCTTATAGATGGAATAATAATAGTCTAGAAAACTACCAAATGGCATTTGATAATCTCTATTAGACATTTTCTTGATCAACAAATATCCTCACGACAAAAATGGAGTAAATTGGGCTTTACAAAACATCAATGAAATATTTGACAAATTGGCATCTGACTTAAAAAAGATCCCAAATACAGTAAAACAAATAGAAATAATAACTAATGGTTTGACCATGATTGTAAAAACAAAAATCCAGAAAATCACATTGTATGAGTTTTAAATAATTAATTTGCATTTTATTGCATGACATAAGTATTTGATCACCTACCAACCAGTAAGAAATCCGTCTCTCACAGACCTGTTAGTTTTTCTTTAAGAAGCCCTCCTGTTCTCCACTCATTACCTGTATTAACTGCACCTGTTTGAACTTGTTACCTGTATAAAAGACACCTGTCCACACACTCAATCAAACAGACTCCAACCTCTCCACAATGGCCAAGACCAGAGAGCTGTGTAAGGACATCAGGGATAAAATTGTAGACCTGCTCAAGGCTGGGATGGGCTACAGGACAATAGGCAAGCAGCTTGGTGAGAAGGCAACAACTGTTGGCGCAATTATTAGAAAATGGAAGAAGTTCAAGATGACGGTCAATCTCCCTCGGTCTGGGGCACCATGCAAGATCTCACCTCGTGGGGCATCAATGATCATGAGGAAGGTGAGGGATCAGCCCAGAACAACACGGCAGGACCTGGTCAATGACCTGAAGAGAGCTGGGACCACAGTCTCAAAGAAAACCATTAGTAAAACACTACGCCGTCATGGATTAAAATACTGCAGCGCACGCAAGGTCCCCCTGCTCAAGCCAGCGCATGTCCAGGCCCGTCTGAAGTTTTCCAATGACCATCTGGATGATCCAGAGGAGGAATGGGAGAAGGTCATGTGGTCTGATGAGACAAAAATAGAGCTTTTTGGTCTAAACTCCACTCGCCGTGTTTGGAGGAAGAAGAAGGATGAGTACAACCCCAAGAACACCATCCCAACCGTGAAGCATGGAGGTGGAAACATCATTCTTTGGGTATGCTTTTCTGCAAAGGGGACAGGACGACTACACCGTATTGAGGGGAGGATGGATGGGGCCGAGATCTTGGCCAACAACCCCCTTCCCTCAGTAAGAGCATTGAAGATGGGTCGTGGCTGGGTCTTCCAGCATGACAACGACCCGAAACACACAGCCAGGGCAACTAAGGAGTGGCTCCGTAAGAAGCATCTAAAGGTCCTGGAGTGGCCTAGCCAGTCTCCAGACCTGAACCCAATAGAAAATCTTTGGAGGGAGCTGAAAGTCTGTATTGCCCAACGACAGCCCCGAAACCTGAAGGATCTGGAGAAGGTCTGTATGGAGGAGTGGGCCAAAATCCCTGCTGCAGTGTGTGCAAACCTGGTCAAGAACTACAGGAAACGTATGATCTCTGTAATTGCAAACAAAGGTTTCTGTACCAAATATTAAGTTCTGCTTTTCTGATGTATCAAATACTTATGTCATGCAATAAAATGCAAATGAATTACTTAAAAATCATACAATGTGATTTTCTGGATTTTGTTTTAGATTCCGTCACTCACAGTTGAAGTGTACCTATGATAACAATTACAGACTTCTATATGCTTTGTAAGTGGGAAAACCTGCAAAATCGGCAGTGTATCAAATACTTGTTCTCCCCACTGTATATAAAAACATAACGAATTCGAAACAAAAATAAAACTATGAAGAACTCAAAATACTTGAATCCACCATTAAATTCACTAGCAGTTCTCTCTTTCTTTCTGATAACAGAAGAGAGATTAGAGTTAGCGTCCCACTTACCTAGTCGTGACTCTGACCCTGGCAATTTGACTCAGCCATTGGTACGCTGGTAATGGATGCCAGTGCTGACTTGAATGGGAGCTGCCATCTATGGATTATATTTCTATGGTTGGTTGCGGCTGTCAGTTTGCTTTTCGCAGATTTAAATAATACAATTGAGGGAAAAACGTACAGTTTGGAAAACAAGTGCTTCCTGCTGAAAAGAGAAGACTAATCCGTCTGTAGAACCAATAGAAAAAAATGTTTTCTCAATTTGTAGCCAACAGCAGCACTGATTTTTTAAACTAAAGCCTGACTGAACTAAAGCCTGACTGAACTAAAGCCTGACTGAGATAGATAAAGAGAGGGAGGGAGGGATAAAATATTTAAGATGGATGGAAAAGCTTGAGACATAGGGAGAGAGCAAAATAAATACAAGGAGATAGAGAGAGAGAGAGAGAGAGAGAGAGAGAGAGAGAGAGAGAGAGAGAGAGAGAGAGAGAGAGAGAGAGAGAGAGAGAGAGAGGGGGAGAGGGGGAGAGGGGGAGAGAGGGTGAGGGAGAGGGAGAGGGAGATGGGGAAGGAGAGGAGATGAAGAGAGAGAGAGAGACATCCTATGTTCATAGTCTTCCAAAGAACTGAAACAAAAGATTCATGCCAACTATCTTCAAAGACTTGTAGTGGCCACACACACACACCACAAAGCTGTCACACATAACTATACATGATTTGACACAATAAAACACTAGTAGCTTCAGAACTTGTAGCAGAGTCTCTGCCGGAAGGATAATTGGGTGAGGAAGAGTTGTTGTCAACATTCCGCTGGGAGAGAGGTAGTGCCAGTCAAGATATTTAAAACCAGTTGAGCTGACAGCCTTTCTACACTGTTTCATGGTTTTAGTCATCAATCTAGCAATAGGACAATCTAATTAACATATTAGCCTCACAATAAAAGAATAATACAACATGTACAAATATGATGATATGATAAAAATGTGAATCAATAAGCCTTTTCATACTTTATAATCTGTCCATAGTGTCTGCCTCCAACCCTAAAACAAAGGTTTGGCTTCCACGCAAAATTACTTGTTTACTTAATTTAGGTTTAAGTAAGTGTATAGGTCGGATTCTTTATCGTAGAGCTATGAAAGTGTATTTATGTATTTATATCCACCTGATCAAGACAAATTCAGCGATTGCTTTGCCATGTCTGTCCTGTGAAGCAGTCGAGCTGGATACATGTTTTTCTAAGGACCGCCCCTTTGACGTAGCTTTGCAGTGAAGTGATATAAATGGATGTAATGATGCAGCCAACCACCAGAGGGAGGCCAATACAAGTCTATTTGACAGAGGACATAGCCATAGTCCTAGGAAGGTCTGGATGACTGTCTTCTGACTTCTAAAACGGTGGGAAATCAATAAAATAAGTTATGTAGACATATACATCTTTTTTTAAGTAATTGTCGATTTTGGGGGCCATCAGCTTAAGAGGTGTTGAACCCTCTATCGGTCAAATAGTTTATTTGCGTTGGAGAGAAAAAACCTAATTGGATATACTTTGTGTCAGTACTGCTAGCTCTGCGGCTAACCTAACAGTGGGCATTTATGATAAAAGGTCATGCAAATTTAGCCTCTGAAAATAAAATCACTGTGAAGTCATGAAAGGAGTTCTACATGGAAGCTATCCTATTCTGTGTGGACCAAAATCTGTCTGTGTGGACCAAAATCTGTCTGTGTGGACCAAAGTCTGTCTGTGTGCTGACCAAAGCCTGTCTGTGTGGACCAAAATCTGTCTGTGTGGACCAAAGCCTGTCTGTGTGGACCAAAATCTGTCTGTGTGGACCAAAGCCTGTCTGTGTGGACCAAAGTCTGTCTGTGTGGACCAAAGTCTGTCTGTGTGGACCAAAGCCTGTCTGTGTGGACCAAAGTCTGTCTGTGTGGACCAAAGTCTGTCTGTGTGGACCAAAGCCTGTCTGTGTGGACCAAAGTCTGCCTGTGTGGACCAAAGTCTGTCTGTGTGGACCAAAGTCTGTCTGTGTGCTGACAAAAGTCTGTCTGTGTGGACCAAAGTCTGTCTGTGTGGACCAAAGTCTGTCTGTGTGCTGACAAAAGTCTGTCTGTGTGGACCAAAGTCTGTCTGTGTGCTGACCAAAGTCTGTCTGTGTGGACCAAAGCCTGTCTGTGTGCTGACCAAAGCCTGTCTGTGTGCTGACCAAAGTCTGTCTGTGTGCTGACCAAAGCCTGTCTGTGTGCTGACCAAAGTCTGTCTGTGTGCTGACCAAAGCCTGTCTGTGTGCTGACCAAAGCCTGTCTGTGTGCTGACCAAAGTCTGTCTGTGTGGACCAAAGCCTGTCTGTGTGCTGACCAAAGCCTGTCTGTGTGCTGACCAAAGCCTGTCTGTGTGCTGACCAAAGCCTGTCTGTGTGGACCAAAGTCTGTCTGTGTGTGTGCCGAATGTCTTGTTCTTAGACGTTCCACCACTAGAAAACAACAGTGCAGCATGACATCATTGCTGAGAACCAAATGTGTCAGATTAGTCACAATGTCAACTGGATTAGAACTGGAATGGCTGATGGGTTGGTTCATTCAGCCAGGACTCCACACACACACACACACACACAGATGCTTGCACGCATATATGCATGCACACATACACACACACACACACACCCTACCTTGACCCCCCGGACTCTGAACTCGGTGAGAGCGCGGTGCATCTTGGCGGCCGCAGTGGACATGTCTTTCCCTGAGGCGATGACTTTAACCAGCAGAGAATCATAGTGGGGGGAGATCACAGCTCCAGGAAAGGCTGAGGCGGAGTCTAGACGTATCCCCATACCCTCACCGCTACGGAACACCTGGAAGGAGGAGAGGAGAGGAGAGGGGGATGAAGAGAGGAGAGAGGGATGAGGTCAGCTATCATAACAAAATGATGAGGAAGAATGATATAATTCAGTGCTTTAACTGACCCTTCACTAAGTCCCGCCCCCTTGGTTACAGTTGCAATCTCGGACAACATGTTCCCAGGAAGCCCCATTCCCCACTAAACTAGTGGAGAAAACCCCTCACAATGATCTTGAACTGTGCTTTTAATAAAACATTTAATTAAACAGACCTTACTAATCAGGAGACTCTAAGGTATGTAGTGGATGATTGTCATTACAATTGCTTCACAGGTTTTTTTCTAATGGTTTTAGTGTGGCTAGAAACAGGATGGCTCTGAATGCACGGTGTCCACCCACTCTGAATGCACAGTGTCCCCCCACTCTGAATGTACGGTGTCCCCCCACTTTGAATGCACAGTGTCCCCGCACTCTGAATGCACGGTGTGCACCCACTCTGAATGCACGTGTCCACCCACTCTGAATGCACGGTGTCCACCCACTCTGAATGCACGTGTCCACCCACTCTGAATGCACGGTGTCCACCCACTCTGAATGCACGTGTCCACCCACTCTGAATGCACGTGTCCACCCACTCTGAATGCACGGTGTCCACCCACTCGGTGCTTCGTTGACATTTAACAGAGGTATGTTTGTTTTTGTGAGAAATCTTCTAAAAAGAACAGGAATTTCGCAATAATATGAACATTGCATACTAAAATATGAAAATACTAATGGTCACGTCTCAAAATCGATATCCATATTATGTTATATAATGTTATATATATTTTTATTTTTTTATTTTATTTAACCTTTCTTTAACTAGGCAAGTCAGTTAAGAACTAATTCTTATTTATAATGACGGCCTCCCCCGGCCTATGGGATGTGATACAGCCTGGATATATGTCTGTGGATTCTAGAAGATAGACGACTAGTTCAATGGTGAGTCTATCAGGTAGCCTTCATTCTATCAGGTAGCCTTCATTCCTTCAGGTAGCCTTCATTCTATCAGGTAGCCTTCATTCTATCAGGCGCCTTTATTCCCTCAGGTAGCCTTCATTCTATCAGGTAGCCTTCATTCTATCAGGTAGCCTTCATTCTATCAGGTAGCCTTCATTCTCTCAGGTAGCCTTCATTCTATCAGATAGCCTTCATTCTATCAGGTAGCCTTCATTCTCTCGGGTAGCCTTCATTCTATCAGGTAGCCTTCATTCTCTCAGGTAGCCTTCATTCTATCAGGTAGCCTTCATTCTCTCAGGTAGCCTTCATTCTTTCAGGTAGCCTTCATTCTATCAGGTAGCATTAATTCTCTCAGGTAGCCTTCATTCTTTCAGGTAGCATTAATTCTATCAGGTAGCCTTCATTATTTCAGGTAGCCTTCATTCTATCAGGTAGCATTCATTCTATCAGGTTGCCTTCATTCTATCAGGTAGCCTTCATTTTCTCGCAGCATCCAGCCTAGCTGATAAGATGCTATTTTCCTGATTCTTGACACTTTTTTTTTTTCTTTTGACCTCTACTGATTTATCCACCCTAACCTGTTTTATTTTTTTAGGATTATCTACACAATTATCATATTATTTTACCTGTTGGTCAAAAGATGTGTTTGTGATTGGGCACTACACTGTCGGAGCAAATGCTCTCAAATCATATCCTGGTGTTGACAGCAGATGAGAGTTGTATTCATACTATAGCTTATTTAGCTAATTTGGAGCTAGCTATTAATTTCGGATTTGAAGAAACACTCCAAAAGGCTTTTCAAGAATCACAGTAGCAAGTACTCCTGGTGCACTGTTCAATGATTTATCCATTTAAACAATAGATTTATCCATTTAAACAATAGATTTATCCATTAACTTTTTCATGAAAACTCTCAGCGTTTGCCTTGCGTATGAAACGAGAGCTTGCATGAGGCTGGTCCGACTAGAGCCTGGATAGTGACAGTTGCTATGCAATTGGTTACCCAGAAATGATTGTGAGGAAATTGGTAATTCCATTGTCGATACATTATACAGACAGACACATATTCTATTAAATTCTGATCTCTGGTTTTAATCCATACACCCTCATTCAGCCTATAGATTTCAACCAACAGATGACAATTTTCACAGAGCTTTTATCCAATAAGAGTCCTTGTTTTACTCCAGCACACTGACTGGAATCAACAATGTATCTAATTAATGAACATCTGTCTGAGTCTGTCATTCTTCACAATGTATCTAATTTATGGATTTCAAACCAACATTTCCGTCAAACAGTGGAAGCCGATAACGGAATGTATGAATGTCTGAGTGTATAAGGGCTGTGTCCCAAATCGCACCTTATTCCCTGGGCAGTGCCATACACTCTTTTTAAAAAAAGGAGCTATCTAAAACCTAAAAGGTTTCAAGGTAGAACCATTTGACCAGCACTACATAGGGGATAGGGTGCTATTTGGGACACAGAACAGTCTGCATTGTTATTCATCGTCATCAACAGCACTCTCATCCTTCCGTTTTGAATTATTAACTTCACACTTGTCTTCTCCTCTCTCCTCCTCCCTCTCTAGTCCTCCCTCTCTCCTCTCCTCCCTCTCTCCCTCTCCTCTCCTCCCTTCACCCTCAGGCCCTTAGAGAGAGCTGCTATACATCTCAGAGTCAGGTGTGTGTGCTCTTGTGTGTGTGTGTACAAGTGTGAAGTTAATAATTGAAAACAGAGGTGTCAGTTCACTTAGGTCGCGTCCCAAATGACATCCTATTAACTTATACAGTGTACTAAAGGCACTACAGGTCCTGGTCAAAAGTATTGGACTAAATAGGGAATAGGGTTCCATTTGGGACGCATCATCAGGCTCTGGGCTCTCTCTAACAAGAAAAATATATCTCCCCCTCCCTCTCTCTCACCCTGACTTGCCAATCCTAAGAACTAGACACTTTTCAGCACACTTCAAGGCATGCACACACACACACTGGTTAGGGGCCAAGGTCTGTCCCTCTTTGGCTCATAGAAACCCAGCGGCGTTCCATCATTACAGAATTATTCCTTGTGTCCACACTGAGCAGCTGAAATCCAATTAACCCAGGATGCATCCCAAATGGCACCCTATTCCCTATATAGTGCACTACTTTAGACCAGAGCCCCTTCAGGAATAGGTTCCATTAGAGCTCCTGAGTGGTGCAGCAGTCTAAGGCACTGCATCCCAGACTGTATCACAACCGGCTTCGATCTGGAGTCCCGTAGGGCGGCAACCAATCGCATAATTATTATTTTTTTAAACCTATATTTAACTAGGCAAGTCAGTTAAGAACACATTCTTATTTACAATGACGGCCTACCCCCGCCAAACCTGGGCCAATTGTGCGCCACCCTATGGGACTCCCAATCACTGCCGGATGTGATACAGCCTGGATTCGAACCAGGGACTGTAGTAACGCCCCTTGCATTGAGATGCAGTGCCTTAGAACGCTGAGCCACTCGGGAGCCCAAAAGTATCTAGTCCCCCCATTTGAAGGTGTCATAAGTATTTGGACAAATTAACATACAGCGGGTGAAATAAGTATTGAACACGTCACAATTTTTCTCAGTAAATATATTTCCAAAGGTGCTATTGACATGACATGTTCACCAGATGTTGGTAACAACCCAAGTAATCCATACATACAAAGAAACCAAAACAAATGAGTTCAGAAATTAAGTTATGTGTAATAATGTGAAATGACACAGGGAAAAAGTATTGAGCACATGAAGAAAGGGAGGTGCAAAAAGGCATGGAAAGCAAAGACAACAGCTGAAAACTATCAGTAATTAAAAAGCAATCCAGCCCCCTGTCAGTGCAAATTAATATCAGCTGGTTCAGTCCCAACTGATGGCCTACAAAAAGGTCTCATTGCCAAGGTGTCACACAAGACACATCTCATGATGGGTAAAAGCAAAGAGCTGTCTCAAGACCTTCGCAACCTAATTGTTGCAAAACATAATGATGGCATTGGTTATAGGCACATTTCTAAGCTTCTGAATGTTCCAGTGAGCACTGTTGGGGCCATAATATGGAAGTGGAAAGACAATAATTTCACCATATATTTGCCTCGACCAGGTGCTCCTCGCAAGATTTCTGACAGAGCTTCAAAAAGACCTGCAATTAGCAGGTACTGTTGTCTCAAAGAAAACAGTAAGTAATGCACTCCACCGCCATGGCCTGTATGCATGCTCACCACGCAAGACTCCATTGCTGAAAGAAAAGCATGTTGAAGCTCGTTTAAAGTTTGCTGCACAACATTTGGAAAAGCCAGTGAAATACTGGGAGAATATAGTGTGGTCAGATGAGAGCAAAATTGAACTGTTTGGATGTCATAATACACACCATGTTTGGAGGAGAAATGGCACTGCACATCACCCTAAAAACACCATACCAACAGTGAAGTTTGGAGGTCTGCTTTTCAGTGAAGTTTGGAGGTGGGAACATCATGGTGTGGGGCTGCTTTTCAGCAAATGGTACTGGCAAACTTCACATAATTGAAGGAAGGATGAATGGGCAAATTTACCGAGACATTCTTGACAAAAATCTACTGCCATCTACCAGGATGATGAAGATAAAACGAGGGTGGACATTTCAGCAAGACAATGATCCCAAACACACAGCCAAGGAAACTCTCAATTGGTTTCAAAGAAAGAAAATAAAGCTGCTAGATTGGCCCAGCCAATCACCTGACTTAAATCCCATAGAAAATCTATGGAAAGAACTGAAGATCAAGATTCATAGAAGAGGCCCACGGAACCTTCAAGATTTGAAGACTGTTTGTGTGGAAGAATGGGCCAAAATCACACCAGAGCAATGCATGCAACTAGTTTCTCCATACAGGAGGCGTCTGAAGCTGTCATTACCAACAAAGGCTTTTGTACAAAGTATTAAATAAATATCAGTAAGTGTGTTCAATACTTTTTCCCTGTGTCATTTCACATTATTACACATAACTTAATTTCTGAACTTATTTGTTTTGGTTTCTTTGTATGTATGGATTACTTGGGTTGTTACCAACATCTGGTGAACATTTCATGTCAATAGCACCTTTGTAAATATATTTACTGAGAAAAATGGTGACGTGTTCAGTACTTATTTCACCCGCTGTATATACAATTTAGTCAACATTTTAATATTTAGTCTGATGGAGTATAGAGCAAAAATGTTTCACTGTCCAAATAAACACATAGGGGAGTGTATAACCTTCCCCCTGGAAACCATAAACACATAGGGGAGTGTATAACCTTCCCCCTGGAAACCATAAACACATAGGGGAGTGTATAACCTTCCCCCTGGAAACCATAAACACATAGGGGAGTGTATAACCTTCCCCCTGGAAACCATAAACACATAGGGGAGTGTATAACCTTCCCCCTGGAAACCATAAACACATAGGGGAGTGTATAACCTTCCCCCTGGAAACCATAAACACATAGGGGAGTATATAACCTTCCCCCTGGAAACCATAAACACATAGGGGAGTGTATAACCTTCCCCCTGGAAACCATAAACACATAGGGGAGTGTATAATCTTCCCCCTGGAAACCATAAACACATAGGGGAGTGTATAACCCTCCCCCTGGAAACCATAAACACATAGGGGAGTGTATAACCTTCCCCCTGGAAACCATAAACACATAGGGGAGTGTATAACCTTCCCCCTGGAAACCATAAACACATAGGGGAGTGTTTACGGCGGCCATTGCTGTTATTGTTTACATCCCGCCCTCTGCTGACGCAAACGCAGCGTGTGACGTCATCCACTCTGTTATCGCGAGGTTACAGACAGCGCATCCCAGTGCTTTCTTTGCCATCTCGGGGGATTTTAACCATGCATCTCTCTCTTCAACGCTGCCCACGTTCAAACAGTTCGTGAAGTGCCCAACCAGGAATAATAAAACTCTGGACTTGTTATATGCTAATGTGAAGGATGCATACAACTCCACTGCACTCCCTCCCCTCGGTAGATCGGATCACAACCTTGTCCACCTCACCCCACTCTACAGGCCTATGGTCCAACAGCAGCCTGCAACCACCAGGACTATTAGGAGATGGTCCCCGGAGGCGAATGAGGCCCTACAGGACTGCTTTGAAACAACAGACTGGGATGTGCTCTGTGAGGCTCATGGGGAAGACATCGATGGACTCACTGACTGCATAACAGACTATATTAATTTTTGTGTAGACAACACTGTACCCACCAGGAAGGTACGCTGTTTCCCAAACAATAAACCCTGGGTCACCAGCGACCTGAAGGCCCTGCTGAATGAGAAGAAGAGGGCCTTCAAGGAGAAGGACAAGGACAAATTGAAATGCGTCCAGAGGGAGCTGAAGTTGCGGATTGCTAAGGGGAAGAGAGTGTATAAGGAGAAGATGGAGGACAAGCTGAGGCAGAGCCAGGTGAGAGAGGTGTGGAAGGGTATGAGAAATATCACTGGCTTCAAAAAGTCAAACAGTGGGCAGACGGAGGGGACCCAGGACAGAGCCAATGAGCTGAACCAATTTTTTAACAGGTTCGATACTGGCCCTGTCCACCTCCCCTCCAGCTCCCCAGGCCACACACCCTCACGGCTGTCCCACCGCCACTTTGCTCACAGCACCTCTGCTGAGACAATCAGTGACCCCACCTCCGCCCCTGCCCCCCCTGGACTGATCCTCAACACCCCCCTTCCCCCCACCTCCCTACCTGGGCTGGCTTTCACCACCAACCAAGTGAAGAGAGAGCTGGAGAGACTACACCAGTGGAAAGCGGCGGGCCCTGATGGCATCAGCCCAAGGGTGCTGAGGGTCTGTGCTGACCAACTGTGTGGAATACTCCAGCGTCTTTTCAACCTTAGCCTGAGCCTAGAAAGGGTCCCTGTGCTGTGGAAAACATCCTGCCTCGTCCCAGTGCCCAAGAAGGCACACCCCACTGTCCTGAATGACTTCAGACCTGTAGCGCTAACATCCCACATCATGAAGACCCTGGAAAGGTTAGTCCTCGCTCACCTCAGACCCCTGGTGTGTTCATCAATGGACCCCCTGCAGTTTGCATACCAGCGCAACATCGGGGTGGATGATGCAATCATCTACCTTCTGCAGAGGGCCTACTCTCACCTGGACAACGCAGGTTGCACTGTGAGGGTCATGTTTTTTGACTTCTCCAGTGCCTTCAATACCATTCAGCCCCTGCTACTGGGTGAGAAGATGAGGAGGATGAAAGTGGAAGCACCCTTAGTCTCCTGGGTCACGGACTACCTGACCGGTAGGCCACAATTTGTGCGACTACAGAGCTGTGTGTCAGAACGGGCAGTTAGCAACACAGGGGCCCCCCAGGGTACGGTCCTGTCCCCCTTCCTGTTCACCCTCTACACCTCAGACTTCAGATATAACTCTGAAACATGCCACCTACAGAAGTTCTCGGATGACTCTGCTATTGTAGGGTGCATCAGGGGTGGGCAGGAGGAGGAGTACAGGAGCACAATCAGTGACTTTGTGTTGTGGTGTGAGCAGAACCACCTTCAGCTCAACATCAGCAAAACTAAGGAGATGGTGGTGGACTTCAGGAGAACCAAGGCACAACTGACTGCAGTCCCTATAAAGGGGATGGATGTGGAAATGGTTGAGTCATACAAGTTCCTGGGTGTCCATATGGACAACAGGCTGGAATGGGCTGGTAACACCGGGGCCCTGTACAAAAAGGGCCAGAGCCGACTCTACTTTCTGAGGAGGCTCAGGTCCTTCAACGTGTGCAGTAAACTACTGCATACCTTCTACCAGTCTGTGGTGGCCAGTGCCATCTTTTTTGCAGTGGTGTGCTGGGGAGCAAACATCAAAGCCGGTGATGCTTCTCGGGTAAATAAGCTGATCAGGAAGGCTAGCTCTGTCCTGGGGATGAGCCTTGACACTCTAGAGGAGGTGGCCGAGAGACGGATCCTGGCCAAACTGCTGGCCATCATGGACAACGTCACCCACCCTCTGCACGCTATGGTTATGACGCAGAGGAGCTCTTTCAGTCACAGACTGATCCCACCACGGTGTGCCAGAGAGCGCTACAGGAGGTCCTTCCTGCCGGCGGCTATGAGACTATATAATGCCTCACCGGGGTGCCGTGCCGTCGGCAACATAGATCTGGAACTGTTGGGGTGCTAGGACCTAGTTTAACAATTATGCATCCATCCGTGAGTAACTCTGTTCCGTCAGCACTCATCCACTCAGGACCTATTTATTCATACAGGTCTGTATATACATACTCATGTACAGTTGTTATATTATATCACATGCAATATTGTAAGTAATGATTGGACGTAGGCATTCACTCAGGAATGCATATTAGTATCCTGCCAGTTGCACCTTTTCTCATTGCTTTTAGTATATCAAATGTGCAATAAGTGCAGTTGTCTGTAATTAAACCCTGCGCACTAAGGACTGTATTTTAAGGGAATTACTATTATTACCCCAATGATATCATACACACATCTAGCTATTAAAGTATCTCTTCCTGTCATTTACCTGTACAGTTTGTGTAAACATGCAAGTATTCACTTATCTGTAAATATAACTGTATACCTAACTGTACAGCTAATTTAACCATGCAAAATGTTCACTTACCTGTTCATTTAGCCAGTCTGTCTATTAAGTAAACTATTATTACCCTCGCTCATATCATACACATTAGCTACTGAAGTATTTCTCTGCCATCAACCTGTATAGTATAGTTAACCATCCAACATCCACCAATGTATAGTGTACATATTCAGCCAACCAACCACTCATACTATGCAATGTCCTTTTATAGCTTTTTTTTGCACTCCAGATATCCTGTATTTCTATACTTTTTCATACTGCCGCTCTATGTATCATGTACCGTGTATCTGTCTTTTGTGTACTTTCGTTGTGGCATTTTGCACCTGCCCTGTGTTTTTTGTTGTAGCTGCTTGATAATGAAATTTCCCCCCCGGGGGATCAATAAAGTACCTATCTATCTATCTATCTATCTATCTATCTAACCTTCCCCCTGGAAACCATGGTTCAATCTCCTGTATCTCCCATCTGCTTTCTAATAAAACAAATAAATACTGAAGAGAGACTGGTATCCAGAAACCATCTGACAGCTCGGTTTACATACTGTATAAATAGTAATTATGAGCAGCAACATGGAGGCTTGATGTCAGTCTGTTAGTGATTTGATTAGTAAAAGGGTAAGAAAGAGACAAGACCAATGTTCTAATATGCACACACACACACAAACACACACACACACACACACACACACACACACACACACACACACACACACACACACACACACACACACACACACACACACACACCTATACCCGTTTGTCGGACTAGGGGGACAATTTTTGAAATTTTGGCCAAATCAGACTGGGCATAGGGCTGTGGGGACACCGGGTTCCAGTGGTGCTAGAGCTACAAAAAACATATCAAAAATCATGAAAAAAATCAGCGAACCTATACACGACTTAAAATTAAAAGATTTTCTTTGCACAACTGAGATATAAAAAATGGCTATTTTTCAGACTTTCTGGTGGTTTGTAAAGACTTTTCTGTAACACGGTCTATAAGGACAGTGTAGTGTACAAGGTCAGTGATGTCATCAAACACATACACCAAGTATAACCTGCTTTGAAAGGACACAAGGTCTGTAAGGCCAGTTTACCATACACATACACCAAGTATAACCTGCTTTGAAAGGACACAAGGTCTGTAAGGCCAGTTTACCATACACATACACCAAGTATAACCTGCTTTGAAAGGACACAAGGTCTGTAAGGCCAGTTTACCATACACATACACCAAGTATAACCTGCTTTGAAAGGACACAAGGTCTGTAAGGCCAGTTTACCATACACATACACCAAGTATAACCTGCTTTGAAAGGACACAAGGTCTGTAAGGCCAGTTTACCATACACATACACAAAGTATAACCTGCTTTGAAAGGACACAAGGTCTGTAAGGCCAGTTTACCATACACATACACCAAGTATAACCTGCTTTGAAAGGACACAAGGTCTGTAAGGCCAGTTTACCATACACATACACCAAGTATAACCTGCTTTGAAAGGACACAAGGTCTGTAAGGCCAGTTTACCATACACATACACCAAGTATAACCTGCTTTGAAAGGACACAAGGTCTGTAAGGCCAGTTTACCATACACATACACCAAGTATAACCTGCTTTGAAAGGACACAAGGTCTGTAAGGCCAGTTTACCATACACATACACAAAGTATAACCTGCTTTGAAAGGACACAAGGTCTGTAAGGCCAGTTTACCATACACATACACCAAGTATAACCTGCTTTGAAAGGACACAAGGTCTGTAAGGCCAGTTTACCATACACATACACCAAGTATAACCTGCTTTGAAAGGACACAAGGTCTGTAAGGCCAGTTTACCATACACATACACCAAGTATAACCTGCTTTGAAAGGACACAAGGTCTGTAAGGCCAGTTTACCATACACATACACCAAGTATAACCTGCTTTGAAAGGACACAAGGTCTGTAAGGCCAGTTTACCATACACATACACCAAGTATAACCTGCTTTGAAAGGACACAAGGTCTGTAAGGCCAGTTTACCATACACATACACCAAGTATAACCTGCTTTGAAAGGACACAAGGTCTGTAAGGCCAGTTTACCATACACATACACCAAGTATAACCTGCTTTGAAAGGACACAAGGTCTGTAAGGCCAGTTTACCATACACATACACCAAGTATAACCTGCTTTGAAAGGACACAAGGTCTGTAAGGCCAGTTTACCATACACATACACCAAGTATAACCTGCTTTGAAAGGACACAAGGTCTGTAAGGCCAGTTTACCATACACAAAGTATAAGCTGCTTTGAAAGGACACAAGGTCTGTAAGGCCAGTTTACCATACACATACACCAAGTATAACCTGCTTTGAAATGACACAAGGTCTGTAAGGCCAGTTTACCATACACATACACCAAGTATAACCTGCTTTGACAGGACACAAGGTCTGTAAGGCCAGTTTACCATACACATACACCAAGTATAACCTGCTTTGAAAGGACACAAGGTCTGTAAGGCCAGTTTACCATACACATACACCAAGTATAACCTGCTTTGAAAGGACACAAGGTCTGTAAGGCCAGTTTACCATACACATACACCAAGTATAACCTGCTTTGAAAGGACACAAGGTCTGTAAGGCCAGTTTACCATACACATACACCAAGTATAACCTGCTTTGAAATGACACAAGGTCTGTAAGGCCAGTTTACCATACACATACACCAAGTATAACCTGCTTTGAAATGACACAAGGTCTGTAAGGCCAGTTTACCATACACATACACCAAGTATAACCTGCTTTGAAATGACACAAGGTCTGTAAGGCCAGTTTACCATACACATACACCAAGTATAACCTGCTTTGAAATGACACAAGGTCTGTAAGGCCAGTTTACCATACACATACACAAAGTATAACCTGCTTTGAAAGGACACAAGGTCTGTAAGGCCAGTTTACCATACACATACACCAAGTATAACCTGCTTTGAAATGACACAAGGTCTGTAAGGCCAGTTTACCATACACATACACCAAGTATAACCTGCTTTGAAAGGACACAAGGTCTGTAAGGCCAGGTCACCATACACATACACCAAGTATAACCTGCTTTGTAAAGACACATGGATTTTAAGACCAAAGTGACTGAGGCACACCATTATAATAATATGGAATATATTAAGAGGTCATTTTTGTTTTCTTTGTTGACCTCTGTTGTGCATTACAATTTGGCACATAAGTTGTAAATAACTCATCACATCGGGACATAATTTGCATATAATGTACATAAGGAGCACAATCACTCCATTCTACACTTCTTCCTCTAGAAAACATCAGCACCTACAATCAAATTCTGTCAAGCTACAGAAGTTTACAGATAACACCACGGCTCTTATCTGATGGGGTCTACCTACAGGTGGGCCAAGTGTCATTACATCAACTAAGAGCATAACACAAAAACAGTGCTTGCATCCACTAGGACGAACTCAACCCCACCAGCACATATCATTGCACCCTTGCTCCCTAGTATTATGGAGTTTTTCCATGTCCTGAACGAACTGCCAACCTGCAATCATGTTTCACACCGCTGTTGTGTATGCCTCATGTCTAGTATGCCTCATGTCTAGTATGCCTCATGTCTAGTATGCCTCATGTCTAGTATGCCTCATGTCTAGTATGCCTCATGTCTAGTATGCCTCATGTCTAGTATGCCTCATGTCTAGTATGCCTCATGTCTAGTATGCCTCATGTCTAGTATGCCTCATGTCTAGTATGCCTCATGTCTAGTATGCCTCATGTCTAGTATGCCTCATATCTAGTATGCCTCATGTCTAGTATACCTCATATCTAGTATGCCTCATGTCTAGTATGCCTCATGTCTAGTATGCCTCATGTCTAGTATGCCTCATGTCTAGTATGCCTCATATCTAGTATGCCTCATGTCTAGTATGCCTCATGTCTAGTATGCCTCATGTCTAGTATGCCTCATGTCTAGTATGCCTCATGTCTAGTATGCCTCATGTCTAGTATGCCTCATGTCTAGTCAATGTTCTCCCCTTCAACCAGTCCTGTTTGTGGAGTGTAGGTTTATAGTCTCAATACAATGAAACAACCTCAATTCTCTCAGACAACCTAATCACATTATTATAATTCCTTGCTCTTTTGTTGTTTTGTGGAGATTGTGAATAGGATCTCAAGTTGCTGAGGTCTCACCAAGTATATTTAGCTCATTAGTTGATCTCATTATGTTTGACTACTAAACTCAACATCTGCATTTAAGATGAAAATCTTGAAAATACTCATCTAGGTTTGTCATTATTAACACACAACACAACAATTTGTTGAATCACTGAACTATATTTGACTTGGTCACCTCAAGAATCCATTCCTTAACAAAGGACATCATTGTAAAAATGAATAAAGGAAAATAAAAGTGAATCGTGACATTAAAAGGCCCAGTCTAACCACGTAGCAAAACAAACAAACAAACAAAACAGCCTGTGAGCCAAATAAATGAAGTGACCTAAACCATTTCTGAACACAGGACACCAACTTGTAAAACATGCCTAGAAAGGTAAAGGCTCAGGCTATCCAAAAGTGCATTTAGCGTTTAGCATTTGAATGCCTTTTAAAGGCCAAGCCTCTGTTGTGTACAAAATCTCTAATGTTTTGAATGGATCTTGTCTCCAAGATAGGTTGTTCCTTTTCCTTGCACTTCAGGCACTGCTCACTTGTGGCAGTGACACCGTTTTCAATAAAAGGCTTCAAATGTTTCATCACAGCTTGTATCTCCTCCTCAGACCATGGTCTCTTCACACACCGCCTTGATGAAACACAGAAACCTGAACAATTAAAAAAAGATTAGAAGATAAAAAAAGATAAAAGATCCTGCAAGATGTACTTGCAGGTAGGGATGTTGCTGTTCAAAATGGCCAAACAAGCTGGAACTTGTGTAGACAAAATGTGTGTGATAATAAATTGTCTTTAGATCTGCTAAAAATCAAGTTAGATTGTTTCATTACACTGCTTGTTAAAAACAAAATACATCCAGCTTCTTTATATGCTTTATATGTCTAACCAAACATAATGTAAGTGTTGACTGCACATTAGCAAGTGTGCCTAGTGATGGACATGGAAACGCATTTATATAATACCCTGAATAACTGAGTCAGGGAGATGAGGTGAACCAGAAGTTACACAGGCAGCGTTCCCCTGGTCATCTAAAAAACAATATTGCACAGTATAAATGTATGGTCTTAAAGAGACCGTCTGCCTACTAATCAAACACCATGGGCATGGAGGGGATACGTGTAAAACTGTAGACAGCCAATTCTATATTATAATAACTATACTCATGGCAAAGTTGTTGAACCGGATGAAGTCAGGAGAGTGTGACTGTGTAACAATACCTTGAGTGATAATTTTACTAGGAAATGATGTAGATTTTACACAGGCCAAGTCTTCCCTGTTGTTTTAGAATTATCATGCAAACTACTGAACATCAAAATACTAGCCACAAAGCATATGTGTCACAATGAAGAGAGATGACAAAAAGTTAAGCTTCTAACAAAGTTTCTAACCATCGTACTACTGGAAAATTCCTGACTAAAACATTTTTTATATATTCTAATGAACCCACAGATCAAACTTTGGGTCCATCATTGAGATTATACCTTGAGCTGCAGTCTCGGAGAGGTGAGGCGATCCAAAGGTGCCAGAAGCCAACATTTCTTCATTGTCTAAAAACAAAACAAGACAAAAAAACTATGGTATCAACTACACAGCAAGGAGTAAAATAAAATAAATATAAAAAGTTCATACATGTTTGAAATAACAGTAGGCTGTTGTCTAAATGTATAAAAAAAAGCCTATTTTAAATATTAATTACAAAATCCACATTCCTTTAATTACAAAATCCGCAACACAGAATACAACAATTTCAGTAGCCTTGGGTCCCAATTTTAACAGTACCTTGCAATGTGGAAACATTAGGGAGTTGCTGTGATCCTGTATCCATATCGTCTGTGTGATCTATTAAATGACATTGTAAAAATGTTATCAAATGTTATTACAACAACCATACACACATACACCAAGTAGATTCAACAACATGTAAATGATGCATACCACCAATTTCGTCCAGAGATTTTCCTTGAATATCCTTCACCCCTCCCTTCTCCATAGCCATAAGCAGCTTTGAGATCTTAGCCAGCTGAATTGTTGATTGAGGCAGTCGATAGTACTCCCTATGCACCCTAATGTCATGGCCGAGAAAATCTGCCAACTGGTCCAGTTCATTATCTTTCAAGTTCATACAGTGGGGAGAACAAGTATTTGATACACTGCCGATTTTGCAGGTTTTCCCACTTACAAAGCATGTAGAGGTCTGTAATTTTTATCATAGGTACACTTCAACTGTGAGAGACGGAATCTAAAACAAAAATAAAAGAAAATGCCATTGTATGATTTTTAAATAATTAATTTGCATTTTATTGCATGACATAAGTATTTGATCACCTACCAACCAGTAAGAATTCTGGCTCTCACAGACCTGTTAGTTTTTCTTTAAGAAGCCCTCCTGTTCTCCACTCATTACCTGTATTAACTGCAACTGTTTGAACTCGTTACCTGTATAAAAGACACCTGTACACACACTCAATCAAACAGACTCCAACCTCTCCACAATGGCCAAGACCAGAGAGCTGTGTAAGGACATCAGGGATATAATTGTAGACCTGCACAAGGCTGGGATGGGCTACAGGACAATAGGCAAGCAGCTTAGTGAGAAGGCAACAACTGTTGGCGCAATTATTAGAAAATGGAAGAAGTTCAAGATGACGGTCAATCTCCCTCGGTCTGGGACACCATGCAAGATCTCACCTCGTGGGGCATCAATGATCATGAGGAAGGTGAGGGATCAGCCCAGAACTACACGGCAGGACCTGGTCAATGAGCTGAAGAGAGCTGGGACCACAGTCTCAAAGAAAAACATTAGTAACACACTACGCCGTCATGGATTAAAATCCTGCAGCGCACGCAAGGTCCCCCTGCTCAAGCCAGTGCATGTCCAGGCCCGTCTGAAGTTTGCCAATGACAATCTGGATGATCCAGAGGAGGAATGGGAGAAGGTCATGTGGTCTGATGAGACAAAAATAGAGCTTTTTGGTCTAAACTCCACTCGCCGTGTTTGGAGGAAGAAGAAGGATGAGTACAACCCCAAGAACACCATCCCAACCGTGAAGCATGGAGGTGGAAACATCATTCTTTGGGGATGCTTTTCTGCAAAGAGGACAGGATGACTGCACCGTATTGAGGGGAGGATGGATGGGGCCATGTATCGCGAGATCTTGGCCAACAACCTCCTTCCCTCAGTAAGAGCATTGAAGATGGGTCGTGGCTGGGTCTTCCAGCATGACAACGACCCGAAACACACAGCCAGGGCAACTAAGGAGTGGCTCCGTAAGAAGCATCTCAAGGTCCTGGAGTGGCCTAGACAGTCTCCAGACCTGAACCCAATAGAAAATCTTTGGAGGGAGCTGAAAGTCCGTATTGCCCAGCGTCAGCCCCGAAACCTGAAGGATCTGGAGAAGGTCTGTATGGAGGAGTGGGCCAAAATCCCTGCTGCAGTGTGTGCAAACCTGGTCAAGAACTACAGGAAACGTATTGTCTCTGTAATTGCAAACAAAGGTTTCTGTACCAAATATTAAGTTCTGCTTTTCTGATGTATCAAATACTTCTGTCATGCAATAAAATGCAAATTAATTACTTAAAAATCATACAATTTGATTTTCTGGATTTTTGTTTTAGATTCCGTCTCTCACAGTTGAAGAGTACCTATGATAAAAATTACAGACTTCTACATGCTTTGTAAGTGGGAAAACCTGCAAAATCGGCAGTGTATCAAATACTTGTTCTCCCCACTGTACTTGGCTTATTATGGCGATCTGTTTGCGAAGGTTAGTTGATCTGAGGTTTTGAGGATCTTCGGCTCCACAAGCATCTGCAAATTGACCAAACTGCCCTCTGTAGTGACCATCACTACAAGGAACAGCGAAGAGGTAATTGTTGTTTTCAGTTACTCCACACTCTTTCCTATTACTAATGAAGAGTGACAGGTTAGCAGTCATATCAGGAGTCAGGATCACAGCAACCTTTCGTCCTTTTTTCCCCCTCAATTCCACTCTGGCGAATTGTTTGCAAAGTCTCTTCTCAACTTCTGTAAGCCCAGTGCTTATGTCATCATTTAGTTGTGACATGTCACGATCTTCCACATTTTTTACAGTCATCTGTGCCACTTCACCTTCCCTCCTCCTATTAAACAAAATGACTTGACAGAGGGTCTCCTTTGCTAGTGCTGCATAAGTGCCTGCTGTTGGGTTATCGGCTAGTTTCTCCTTAGCCAATTCCACTTGCTGACCAAGATATAACTGTAGCTTCTGAACGTCTTTGGCCAGTGGGAGCCTGGAGCTCTTGTTGTATTTTGCCTCACTCAGGTTTGATAAGGCAGAATGGGAAACTAATTCAGACCACTTTGTTTCATGAAGTGTATGAAACCTCCTGATGGAATCGATCCCCTCTTGGTCCTCTTCCATGAGGGCACGACACATGATGAGGTCACTTATCTTTCTGAGAGAATGCCCAATTTTCAGGGCCAAACTTGGGGCTTTGAATGTGTTGTTTTCGTGATCAAAACCTGAAACTCTCTTGACAGCACTAGTAAGAATAAAGAGGTTGCCTGGTTTTATTGCCTCTTCCATGTTATGGATTCTAGTTGTGTGGCGCAAAGTCACAAGTAATCTCCCAAGTTCCCTTACTTTCTGTCTTATATACTCATGCTTTGATCTGTCACTCCCATGCTTATTAAAGAGGGACTGGGCAGGAGATAATGATCATTCCTTATTGCAGTGGACACGTCATCCTTGTGCATGTTGCCCAGCACTGACCAAAGTTCACTTGAAATTGTCTGGGACATTGTAGATTGAGCAGATGCTACCAATGACTCTCTCTCTCAACTCAGGTCCCTCTTCAACATTATTCTCGGGTCTTAGAGCACATCTTTTCATATGTCGAGAAAGTTATTTTCTGGACAACATACCCTTACAGTACAAGCAGTAATCATACGTCTCAGGGCTGCTGCTCTGTTTGGAAGTCCTTTTCACTTTAAGACAACTTTAAGACAGCCTTTTAACAATTGAGTTATGCTTGAAGTTGCCAAGGTTTCGGAATTTCTCAAGAAGAACCTTTCTGTCCTTTGATGATTTGGAGAACTGGAGTGCCTGTGCGATTTCAGCATTTTCATTTACATGCCTCTCGAGATGACGTGCAAATTTTGTTTGAGGTTTTCCACATACAAAACAATAATTTACTTGGCTTTTAAGGAATTTTCCTGATTTGGTTGGGGATTTACTTTGGCCAAGAATATGCACAGTACCCTTTTTGTTACCCTTTGTAACTACCCTTTGTAACTGAGAGTGGGTCTGGGGAAGGTTCATTCACAGCACATTTCCAAAGGGGTGTCACCAACGGACGTCGCTCAAATGC
Organism: Thymallus thymallus; assembly: GCA_023634145.1. Lineage (NCBI taxonomy): Eukaryota > Metazoa > Chordata > Actinopteri > Salmoniformes > Salmonidae > Thymallus > Thymallus thymallus. The sequence goes on along the minus strand of JAKYLM010000175.1, from coordinate 1,778 downwards.
CTCTGGGCGCAATTGGATAGACCTCAAACCAATCAGAGCGATCGTCATCATGTAAAGCCCGCCTCAACGTTTGTGACCGGTGCCTCGATTTGTAAAAATTGGAAATGAGCTTGAACGGGCTCTTGGCCAGATGGACTTGCAGAGCAAATCTCAAATTTGCCGGAAGTTCGTCAGGGTTTTCCCGGGCTAGAGGGAAACTCCATTTCAGTGTAATTTCCCTGCCCGGTTCAGTTACCTTTAGTCTACAACTTCGGTCTATGCTGTACAGATTATTCTCCTTCTTCCTAGCCACAGCACTCTGCCACCCCTAACAGCAAGGGAATGGTTTATTTATCCTGGACTATTTAAGTAAAGCAAGAAATGTAAAAACAATTGTAAGAAAATAAAGTAATTTCGTATAAAGTAAAGGTAAAAAAGTTAAAATTGAACATCTGTGTACGTGTGTGTGTGACACAGACAAACTCAAGGTATGCAAGGACACTGTCCTTTGGACTTTTAATGACATCCATGCTCAAACTCTAAGACTTCCACTATTGAACTTCCAGTGTGTGGCACACTCAGAAAAACACCAGTGTTGGGGGGACACCGTGGTTAGTAAAGACCATCCATACTGAATAGAGGACATTTCCACCGTAGCTGCAAGATGTTTACTAAAACACTGAAAATTGTGTTCCATGGAACATCACAGTACTTCTAACCATTGGTCAATTTCAGAACACAGGTAAATTCAAACTCACCTCACAAGCAGAGTCGTTTGGCGCGGCTCTGGATGATTGACACTCTGATCTCGATTAGGTCTCTGTACAAGGGAACACAGGGAAATTCAGTGCTTGGCTTTCCTCAAGTCATAAAACCACATATAGGCATAACATACTCAACTCACATACCTGACAGACAAAATTCTACTCAAAATATACATCAAGACATAAAATAATCATCTAAAAATGGCCTGATATTGCTACAGGTTTTTCATGCTGCAAACCCTTAGCAGACATGACATGCATTGCCAAAAGTTAACAACATTTACTCAAAACTAGAACTGACCACTGGCAAGATCTGTTGAGAACACAGGGGGTGACACCTCCTGGTGCTGGACACCAACTTCTCCAATCCCTTCTTTCGCAGAAGAAGTGCCACATTGACCTCTGACACAGTGCACCTAAAAAAAGAACAGCAATTAGCAAAGATGAATAGGCATCAACTGGTACAGATGATAATACTACATACGTGCAAAGACAGAATATTTAACAAGATTTAGCAACCATTTTGTATAAGGGAGGCATGTCACTGCATAACAAATTTCAGCATCAAGCCACAGGAAACAGCTGACAACGCACCATATAGGCACACATAGATGCCACAACTAAGAATGTGTATTAAAGAGAGGAGACGCTGTTCCTTAACTAGCCACTTTACAAGCAGGTGCTGTAGTTTCTACATCTGTGTGTGACACAGAGGAATATTCATGTTATGTGAGGACAGTTTGTAACACAGACAAACTCAAGGTATGCAAGGACACTGTCCTTTGGACTTTTAATGACATCCATGCTCAAACTCTAAGACTTCCACTATTGAACTTCCAGTGTGTGGCACACTCAGAAAAACACCAGTGTTGGGGGGACACCGTGGTTAGTAAAGACCAACCATACTGAATAGAGGATATTTCCACCGTAGCTGCAAGATGTGAGAATAACCATTCCTCACTACCCCTGCTGTCATTTTATTGGAACAAAACTTCTCTACAGGCGCGGAGGAACTACACAATGTTTGAAGCACAC